>OX352773.1:114971532-114974032 GCA_947095535.1 Poecilobothrus nobilitatus
GAAGACGGGAGGTGTTCTCATAGAGCGTGGTCTTGGGACCAAAGATAGAGAAGCCATCCGGAAAGCAGTTCAGGGAGTCTTGGGTGATAAGGCTGCGGTACGCAGTCTTGAGCTTAGATGCTCCCTGGAGATTCGTGGGCTGGACTGCCTTGCTACAGAGGAGGAGGTGGAAGCAACAATAAGGCGGAACGTCCGGAGGCACATGCATTCCGGGCAGGCCTGACAAAGCAGAATGGCAGGTGCCAGAAATACGCCATTATAGATATCGGCGAACGAGTGGCCCGTAAGCTCATTTGTCTGTGTAAGATCAAAATCGGCTGGGTTAGCTGCAGAGTCCTGAGAAGAGTCGACCTGGAACTTTGCTTCAGGTGTCTTGCTTTTGGCCATATAGCGCGGACTTGCAAGGGTCCAGACAGGAGTCGAATCTGTCGGCGGTGGGGCGGAGAGGGTCATCTGGCAAAGGACTGCAGCGTAAACGAGCACTGTGTTGTCTGTTTCGATGCGGGCTGTAAGGTTGAAGAGTCCACCCACACAGCAGGAACTTGACGATGCAAGATCTAAAGGACGGCACTGCAGAAGGGGAGGGACTCAAGATGATTAAAATCCTGCAGGCCAACCTTAATAGGAGTAGGGTTGCTAATGATGTTCTTCGCCAAGTGGCCAGAAAGAAGCGTATTGACTTACTGCTCATTAGGAAGCAGTATAGTCATAACCACCTTTCTCCATGGTACCCAGATGACCTGGAGACAGCAGCTATATGGATCCCGGACCCGGGGAAACTTCCGGTGAAGGAGCACGGACGTTGGCGAGGATTCGTCTGGGTTAGGTGTATGGAGGCAACTTTCGTTAGCGTGTACCTCACACCCAACGAATCCATTGGCAAATTCATAAAGAAAGTGGACGATCTTGAAGACATGATCCTTGGTGCTTCTAGGGACCTGGTGGTGGACGGCGATTTCAATGCTAAGGCCTTGAAATGGGGGGTTGCAGTATCAGGACGCTCGAAATGGCGGCTAGGATGGGTTTACTCGTCTTAAACACCGGCCGCGTGTCCACCTTTAGACGGCCAGGATATTCGGAAACCATTCCAGATGTCTCCTTGGCATCAGAGCAGCTCGCTCCCTTTCTTCAGAACTGGCATGTGATCGAGGACTATACGGGCAGTGACCATCAGTATATCGTCTTCGAGTTGCGCGAAGGCCAGCAGCGGCAAGCGGCCTTCGCGCCTGTTGGTCGCTCTCCCTGGGCCATGAATAGGGTTGACGAGCCTAAGTTCGCCCGCTCAGTTTCATGGAGGTAGTGGAGTTGGGGCGTGAATGTTTAAGTCGCAGAAGCCGGGATGAGATTGCGTGTTGGTCTGCCGACCACAAGGCCAAGCAGAGCTTCGCCGGGCCATCAGCGGCAGTATGGCTCGGTGTCTAAGGAAGCTGAAGGAGGATTTCGAGACAGATCCATGGGGTTTGGGTTACAAAATTGTAACTCAAAAGTTTGGCATGAGAGGTGGTGTCGCCCCCATGAATGCTGCTTCCATGGAGAGAATAGTCTACTGACTGTTCCCTGCGCGCAGCCGGGGCGAATGGAAAGGAGTACGTACTCCCGAGACGAGATTGTCTACCTCTCGATGGAGGAGCTTGAAACCGCCGTTTGCTCTATAAAACCAAAGAGAGCACCCGGGCTGGATGGATTACCGGGGGAAATATAGAAGCTAGTGTTACGGGCTGGGCCTGAGCTCTTGCTGAATATGTACAATGCGTGTATTTCAGCGGGATTCTTCCCTGCCCGCTGGACAACAGCGCGCCTTGTGCTGATCGGCAAGGGGAAGGGTGACCCGGAGCTTCCACCTTTCTACCGGCCGCTGTGCATGCTGGATACGGCGGGGAAAGTCTTGGAGAAGCTGCTTAGAGCGAGGCTGCATTCCGCTATGGAGGTCGCGAGGGGGCTTTCTCCATGGCAGTAAGGCTTCAAGTCCGGTAGCTCAACGGTGGATCCATTGTCGAGGTGATGAACGCCGTAAAGTGGGCTGAGAGTTACAACCATTTCTCACGTCGACTGGTCCTTTTGGTGACGCTCGATGTGAGAAATGCTTTTAACTCTCTAAGATGGGTGAACCTCATCAGAGCACTGGAGGACGACTTCCGGGTGCCGGAATACCTCCTCCAGATGATGGATGATTACCTGGCCGACCGGACTCTGATGTACGATACTTCGCAAGGGGTCAGGAGCATGGTGGTTACTGCAGGGGCGGCGCAGGGGTCTGTCTTCGGACCAGAGATCTGGAACGCTTCCTATGACGGCTTGCTGCGTTTGGACATGCCCGACGAGACAATTCTCGTTGGGTATGACGACGACATGGCACTGCTTTTTGAAGTAAGGTGCAACTCAAGCTCAACCAAGCCATGCGGCGCATCGGTGCATGGATGGCAGAGGCAGGGTTCTCTCTGGCTCTAAGCAAAACGGAGATCGTGGTCCTCACTAGGAGGAGGATAGCCACTGTCCTTCC
>OX352773.1:114976532-115006532 GCA_947095535.1 Poecilobothrus nobilitatus
ATTGTTATTGTTATTGTTATTGTTATTGTTATTGTTATTGTTATTGTTATTGTTATTGTTATTGTTATTGTTATTGTTATTGTTATTGTTATTGTTATTGTTATTGTTATTGTTATTGTTATTGTTATTGTTATTGTTATTGTTATTGTTATTGTTATTGTTATTGTTATTGTTATTGTTATTGTTATTGTTATTGTTATTGTTATTGTTATTGTTATTGTTATTGTTATTGTTATTGTTATTGTTATTGTTATTGTTATTGTTATTGTTATTGTTATTGTTATTGTTATTGTTATTGTTATTGTTATTGTTATTGTTATTGTTATTGTTATTGTTATTGTTATTGTTATTGTTATTGTTATTGTTATTGTTATTGTTATTGTTATTGTTATTGTTATTGTTATTGTTATTGTTATTGTTATTGTTATTGTTATTGTTATTGTTATTGTTATTGTTATTGTTATTGTTATTGTTATTGTTATTGTTATTGTTATTGTTATTGTTATTGTTATTGTTATTGTTATTGTTATTGTTATTGTTATTGTTATTGTTATTGTTATTGTTATTGTTATTGTTATTGTTATTGTTATTGTTATTGTTATTGTTATTGTTATTGTTATTGTTATTGTTATTGTTATTGTTATTGTTATTGTTATTGTTATTGTTATTGTTATTGTTATTGTTATTGTTATTGTTATTGTTATTGTTATTGTTATTGTTATTGTTATTGTTATTGTTATTGTTATTGTTATTGTTATTGTTATTGTTATTGTTATTGTTATTGTTATTGTTATTGTTATTGTTATTGTTATTGTTATTGTTATTGTTATTGTTATTGTTATTGTTATTGTTATTGTTATTGTTATTGTTATTGTTATTGTTATTGTTATTGTTATTGTTATTGTTATTGTTATTGTTATTGTTATTGTTATTGTTATTGTTATTGTTATTGTTATTGTTATTGTTATTGTTATTGTTATTGTTATTGTTATTGTTATTGTTATTGTTATTGTTATTGTTATTGTTATTGTTATTGTTATTGTTATTGTTATTGTTATTGTTATTGTTATTGTTATTGTTATTGTTATTGTTATTGTTATTGTTATTGTTATTGTTATTGTTATTGTTATTGTTATTGTTATTGTTATTGTTATTGTTATTGTTATTGTTATTGTTATTGTTATTGTTATTGTTATTGTTATTGTTATTGTTATTGTTATTGTTATTGTTATTGTTATTGTTATTGTTATTGTTATTGTTATTGTTATTGTTATTGTTATTGTTATTGTTATTGTTATTGTTATTGTTATTGTTATTGTTATTGTTATTGTTATTGTTATTGTTATTGTTATTGTTATTGTTATTGTTATTGTTATTGTTATTGTTATTGTTATTGTTATTGTTATTGTTATTGTTATTGTTATTGTTATTGTTATTGTTATTGTTATTGTTATTGTTATTGTTATTGTTATTGTTATTGTTATTGTTATTGTTATTGTTATTGTTATTGTTATTGTTATTGTTATTGTTATTGTTATTGTTATTGTTATTGTTATTGTTATTGTTATTGTTATTGTTATTGTTATTGTTATTGTTATTGTTATTGTTATTGTTATTGTTATTGTTATTGTTATTGTTATTGTTATTGTTATTGTTATTGTTATTGTTATTGTTATTGTTATTGTTATTGTTATTGTTATTGTTATTGTTATTGTTATTGTTATTGTTATTGTTATTGTTATTGTTATTGTTATTGTTATTGTTATTGTTATTGTTATTGTTATTGTTATTGTTATTGTTATTGTTATTGTTATTGTTATTGTTATTGTTATTGTTATTGTTATTGTTATTGTTATTGTTGTAGTATAAATTATATAACACTTATCGCATGGGTATAAAGTATGTCATAGTGGATTGCCCATTTAATTTATAATTCCTTTAATAACTTGAGTAATATACCTAAGTACATTGAACGACTTACCGCTTTGAGAAATATGAATCCAATACATGATAACATGATGATTGATCATTGTCAATCGTCTCTTGTATGCAATACTTAGAATGATCATAATGATTAACCATCATCTATCACATTTCATATACTTCAGGAAGGCAATGACCCAAAGGAATGCAATAATAATTGTGATATGCATTAATACCAGAATTATCGATAAGGAATGCAAATGATATTAATTACCAAATTTATATGTATATACTGATATTGCACAATTTGATAATAAGAATAACTAAAAGTAAATTAGTATTAGTAGCGTTAGTTTTAAGTTTATAAATAGCCAAATTAAGTTTAATAAAGAGAGTATTAAGTAGAAAGTAAATCATGAAGGTCTTTTTATTAAAAACTCGAGAATAATCATTATATGGCGACCGTGACAGTTTTCGCGTTCGGTATAAAAGATTATTAAATTAGTGAATTAAAAACTAAGAACCTTAATAAATAAAATTAAAAATTAGTGAAATTTTGACCAAAACCAAATTGAGTAAATTTAAAATGATTAAAGCTATATATACATTGAAACTTGGAAATCAAAACCAAATGTGAAACTTTTAAAAGTGAAATATATTAGAGAAATTAGAAACTGATGAGCTTCGTAAGGAAACAAAAAAATGAAAAAAATAAAATAAAGTAAAAAAAAAAAAAAATATATATATAAAAATACCCTAAAAATGGGTGTAAAAATAAATAAATAAAAAAAATTTTTTTTTTTTCTGTGTTGTTACTAAATATGAAATAATAATTCGAATATAAAATTTTTTTTAATAATATAAAAATGACTAAAATAAAAACAATAAGATATCACAAAAAAATACCTGTTATCACAGATGAAGGTTTATTTAAACTCACAGACAAACGAGATATAGTAAAATACGTTAGAGAAACCCAATGTGAGGTATTATGCTATACATGGGTGGAAATTTCAAGGGAGGAATTTATAGAGCTATCTAACATAGAAGGTTATGTGCTAAAGGTAACCTTCAATAAAGAGAAGATCTTAACAATAACAAATTAAAATAAAAGTAAATCAAAAAAAAAAAAAACAATTTTTTTTTTAATCTCTTTCAAAGACTAAAAGAAAGAAACAGTGCTAAATGGGCAGTAAAAGCTCATCAATAGAAAATACCGGTGAAATAACAAATACCGTTATAGTAGAAACTCTGCAAGAGAACCATGAAGACATCAAATTATTGATATTGATAATCGCAGTCATCAAAGTTTTGGAAATCATCATGATAATCTACAACAGCATAAGGAGACATATGAAACGCAAATACCAGACACGAGCACCACAAATGGAATGAAAAAAGATAAGTGAAAACATTATTTACGTCTATAAAGTTTTTTTTTATTATTTATTTCATTTTTAAGGTAAAACAATATGTTTTGATAAAAATATTAGACAATAAAAATATAAATTAAGCAAAAAAAAAAAGAAAAAAAAAAAAAAAAATATATATTACTTATTATAATTGATTAAATACTTATTACTTATTATGATTAATTACTTATTATAATTAGTTTCAAAAAGAAAAGAGAAAGAAAAGAAAAAATAAGATTAAAAATTTAAATTCAAAATTCTTATAAACTAAAAAGAAAATTTTTTTTTAAGGTTGTATATAATTTTTTGAGCATTTGACTATTTGAATCTCTCACTTACTAAAATAAAATATATGTGTAAAGAACTTATAGGAGTTAAGAAGGACTTTTTGAAGACCACACAGACAATATTAAAACAGAACAGGTCAAAGAATCCATTTATATTGAATAAAAACAAAATCAAAATCACAAAAAGTTATAATAATTTAATAAAAACATTACAAACATTGTGGGTTAAAACTGACAACAAAAGAAAACTAATAGAACATTTTCATTTCGCAAGAGATAGAATAAGAAGGGTATACAAAATATTGAATTTTGAATACACAATACCAAACAATGTGTTTCATTTAGTGAAGTTAGAAAAATCTGACTCTGATACCAATACTGATTCTGAAAGTGAGAAATCAATAAAAAAAGCAATGGCCGTCTCATCAGTTGAGTTTTTAAAATTAGCGTCGAGCACCATAAACAAAAATTATAATGGTGACCCGCTTAGTTTACAATCATTTATAGATTCTGTAAAATTGTTAGAAGAATTGGCAACAACAACACCTCTGAAAGTACTCCTAAAATCTATTATATTGTCAAAACTAGAAGGCAAAGCACGAGAGTTAATCACCGACGAAGAAAACTCAGACAAAATAATAGAAACTCTAAGACAAAAAATTAAAACAGATAATTCAAAAATCATAGAGGGTAGGATGCAAGCGCTAAAAGCCGATAGAGTCGCAATACAAGATTTTGCAAAACAGGCTGAAGATTTAGCTGAAATGTTTCGAAGATCCTTAGTAATGGAAGGGATAAGTAACACTAAGGCAGTCCAACTATCAGTCGAAAAAACAATTGATATGTGTAGAGCCTCAGCAAGGTCTGACTTGGTAAAATCAGTGTTAGCATCTTCAAAATTTGAAGATCCTAAAGAAGTCGTTGCTAAATTTATAGTAGAAACTAATACAGAAAACAAAGAAAAACAGGTTCTATCATTTAATTCAAGACCGTTAAATCGTAATTTTAGGAATAAAAATTTTAGTAATAATTTTAATTATAGACCTAGTAATAATAATAATTATAACAATTCTAATAAAAATAAATGTAGAAGTAATAATAACTTTAATAAAAATAGAAATAGCAATTTCCGTAACAATAAATTTAATAACAATTTTAATAATAACCAACAATCTAACAACCAACAAAATAGAAATAATAACAATAGAAACAATAATAGAAACTATGGTAGTGTTAGGTATATGGAAAACACTACAGCCCCTCAATGGCATGGGCAGAGGGGGGCAGAAGTACTAGAATTAGAAGAGTAAATGGCTCAATTAAAAATATCTATACGTTAAATCTTAATTTGTCAGACTACATTTCAATATTCACTAAATTAAATAAAGCAAAATTAAATTTTCTAATAGACACTCAGGCAGACATTTCGTTAATAAAAATCTCATCTATTAACAACAATTTTAATCTAAATAAAAATAATAAAATAAAAATAAAAGGAATAACTCATTCATATATTGAATTGTTGGGTGCGGTATATACAAAAGTTTACGTACAAAATTTCGAACTATCATGCGAACTACACGTTGTACCAGACAATTTCGATATACCATCAGATGGAATACTCGGTAAAGACTTTATAAAATTTTATAAATGCAATATTGACTATGAAAATATGTCAATAACAATGAAAACAAATTGTAATATATTACAAATTCCAATTTTGAGCGGCCCTAATACACAAACAATAGTATTACCGGCACGTTCAGAGGTTGTAAGGAAATTCTACTTACCCTCAGAAGAAGAATGTCTAATCTTAGACCAGGAAATTTCAGAAGGAGTATTCATACCTAGAACAATAGTGGCCTCTAAGAACCCTTTTGTGCAAGTTATGAATACAAATTCAGAAAATAAAATAACATCATCTGATACCAAACTAAAAACCTTACCGTTGTCTGATTTTGAAATAATAAATTTAAAACAAAATTTCAATAAAAATAATATGAGAACAAAAGAATTAAATGATATTATTGCAAAAAATTCGAATAAAGTATACTTACCCAAATTGCTTAAATTATGTGATGAGTATTCCAATATTTTTCAATTAGAAACAGACCCTATGTCTGTTAACAATTTTTATAAACAAAAACTAAGGATTATGGATGATAATCCAGTATACATTAAAAACTACAGGCAAGCTCATACGCAAACGGACGAAATAAATAAACAAGTTAATAAATTACTCAAAAATAAATTGATTGAACCTAGTCAATCTAACTATAACAGCCCCATTATATTAGTACCGAAAAAAGGGAATAAAAATAAATGGAGAATGTGTATTGACTATAGGATGGTTAATAAAAAACTAATAGCTGATAAATTTCCTCTACCAAGAATAGAAGATATTCTTGATAATTTAGGTAGAACTAAATTCTTCTCAACATTGGATTTATACTCTGGTTTTCATCAAGTACCATTAGATGAACAATCTAGAGACATAACTTCTTTTAGCACGCAATCCGGTAGCTATAGATGGAAAGTTCTTCCATTCGGACTTAACGTCTCACCGAATTCATTTTCAAGAATGATGTCACTCGCTTTCGCAGGTGCAACACCCTTACAATGTTTTCTTTATATGGATGATATAATAGTAACAAGGGTGTAGTAAGGGGTGTAGTAACAAACAAGTAGTAAGGGTGTTCAGAGAATCATCATTTAAAGAATTTTAAATCTGTTTTCGGAATATGTCAACAATATAATTTAAAACTAAATCCGGAAAAGTGTAAATTTTTCAAATCAGAAGTTACATATTTAGGTCATAAATGTACGGATCAAGGTATATTTCCAGATGACACTAAATATGACGTTATAACCAAATATCCAACACCTAAAGATAAAGACGAAACTAGACGTTTCGTAGCCTTCACAAATTATTATCGGAAATTTATTCCAAATTTCGCTGGCATAGCTAAACCACTGAATGCTTTAACTAGGAAAAAAGCAACCTTTATTTGGAATGAAGATTGTCAAAAGGCTTTTCAAAAGTTAAAAAATTCATTATTAAAACCACCTATTTTACATTATCCAGATTTTTCAAAAGAGTTTACCTTAGTAGTAGATGCATCAAAAGATGCCGTAGGAGCTGCGTTAACTCAAAACTATAATGGCACGGATTTACCAAATTCATTCGCCTCAAGATCTTTTACAAAAGGGGAATCCAATAAGTCCACGATCGAAAAAGAGTTAGCAGCAATCCATTTTGCAATTACACACTACAGACCATATATTTACGGTACACATTTCACAGTAAAAAGTGATCATAAACCACTAACTTATTTGTTTTCATTAAAAAGCCCATCATCCAAACTAACACGAATGAGATTAGACTTAGAAGAATATAACTTTACAGTAGAGTATATTAAAGGAAAACTAAATGTAGTAGCTGACGCGTTATCACGCATAAATATAAAAGATTTACGATTTACCCATGAAAATAAGGAAATGGCTCAAATAATGAGAGTACAAACAAGATCGTCCAACAACAATAATGAGAATAGTAATGAAAATAAAAATGATAATAACTATAGTAAGGATAGAATACAATCTTCTAAGGAAGACTGTACTAAAAATAGGGATATTAAAATATATGAAGCACTCAAGAATTGGAAAATTCCAAAAATAAAATTAATGAATTATAAAAAGGAAATCCTAGGTAAAATATTTAAAAACCGAAAATGCGCAATTAGTTTTGAGATAGGTAAATTTACAACTAAAAAGAAAATAACATTAGAGTTATTTTTCCGTGAAAAAACTAATAATTTAAATATAAACGAAATAGAAATTGATAATAATGATATCATATTTACTCAGCATACCATAAACGAATTTAAAGAAATAGGTAATAGAGTATTAAACAAATTAAAAATCGCGATAATAAATACACCAAAAACAGTTGAAAAGACATTAGATAAAAATGAAATATTTAATCGATATCACAACGATCCTATATTTGGAGGACACGTTGGACAGAAAAGACTATATGCCAAGTTAAGAACAAAATATTATTGGAAAAATATGGCAAAAGACATAGCAAAATTTATACGAAATTGTAGAAAATGTCAACTAAATAAGACAAAAATGAAACATAAAGAACCTTTACAATTAACAGAGACCCCACAAAAATCGTTTGACGTAGTAATAATTGATACAATTGGACCGTTACCAAGGACAATAAATAACAATCAATATGCAGTAACAATTATTTGTGACCTGACTAAATTTTTAATAACAGTACCAATTTCCAACAAAGACGCTAAAACAGTTGCAAAAGCCATAGTTGAGAACTGTGTTCTGATATTCGGACCTATGAAAAACATTTTAACAGATAGAGGAACCGAATATAAGAATCAAATAATGAGAGAAGTTCTTTCGTTGTTAAATATTGAACATAAGTGTTCTACAGCGTACCACCATGAAACTTTAGGAACTGTAGAAAGAAATCACAGAGTTCTTAACGAATACTTACGTTCATACATAAACGAAAATAAAGACAATTAAGACAGTTACTTACTATACTTTACTTATTGTCATAACTCAACACCAAATGCGAGCTTTCAAGAAAAATACGCTCCATTTGAATGTAAAACACCATTAATACCAGAATTTATTCTTAACAGCAAAATTGAACCAATTTACAACTTTGACGATTACAGTAAGGAACTTAAATACAATCTACAAGTCATGAACAAGAACGCACAATACTTACTACAAAAAGCTAAATTAAACAACAAAAGATTATACGACCAAAACGTGAAAGGGTACGATTTTAAAGTAAATGACGAGGTTTTACTAAGAAAGGAAAATGCTCATAAATTGGATGCCTTATATAAGGGCCCATATGTAATAAAAAGTATAGAAGGTTCTAATATAAAAATTATAAATTCAAATAGTAGAGAAGAAAATGTACATAAAAATAGATTAGTAAAATATAAACATTGATTTCTATAATAAAACCATACTAATTTAACTTTTATGTATCAATTATTCGATAGTCTAGTATAAGATTAATAACTAAAAGTATTCTTAATTTTGTTTTAACATAAAATAATTTAACTGAACTAGATTAATAAACTTAAATGAGTTGGCCAGCTCAGCAAAAATACATAATATAAAAAAAAAAAAAGCAGATAAAATAAAAATAAATAAATAAGATTCTATTAGAATAAAACTTTTTTCTCAAATGAACGTTGATTTCTATCAAATTTTTTTATATATAAGAGAAGCAATATCAACAATGTCTACAGTATATGCATATATAATATATTTTTTTTGTTGTACCCTCACAGTAATAAAGTATAAAATTTCAAAAACAATCGAACGAAAAGAAAAGTGAAAAAAAAAAAAAAAAAAAAAAAAACCCACACAACTGGTTGTGTAAATTTATGTGATGTATTGTGATGATTAATTTTTTTTTCTTCTTCCCTTTCCTTTTTCTTTCGGAGGGAGATGTAGTATAAATTATATAACACTTATCGCATGGGTATAAAGTATGTCATAGTGGATTGCCCATTTAATTTATAATTCCTTTGATAACTTGAGTAATATACCTAAGTACATTGAACGACTTTCCGCTTTGAGAAATATGAATCCAATACATGATAACATGATGATTGATCATTGCCAATCGTCTCTTGTATGCAATACTTAGAATGATCATAATGATTAACCATCATCTATCACATTTCATATACTTCAGGAAGGCAATGACCCAAAGGAATGCAATAATAATTGTGATATGCATTAATACTACAATTATCGATAAGGAATGCAAATGATATTAATTACCAAATTTATATGTATATACTGATATTGCACAATTTGATAATAAGAATAACTAAAAGTTAATTAGTATTAGTAGCGTTAGTTTTAAGTTTATAAATAGCCAAATTAAGTTTAATAAAGAGAGTATTAAGTAGAAAGTAAATCATGAAGGTCTTTTATTTAAAACTCGAGAATAATCATTATATTGTTATTGTTATTGTTATTGTTATTGTTATTGTTATTGTTATTGTTATTGTTATTGTTATTGTTATTGTTATTGTTATTGTTATTGTTATTGTTATTGTTATTGTTATTGTTATTGTTATTGTTATTGTTATTGTTATTGTTATTGTTATTGTTATTGTTATTGTTATTGTTATTGTTATTGTTATTGTTATTGTTATTGTTATTGTTATTGTTATTGTTATTGTTATTGTTATTGTTATTGTTATTGTTATTGTTATTGTTATTGTTATTGTTATTGTTATTGTTATTGTTATTGTTATTGTTATTGTTATTGTTATTGTTATTGTTATTGTTATTGTTATTGTTATTGTTATTGTTATTGTTATTGTTATTGTTATTGTTATTGTTATTGTTATTGTTATTGTTATTGTTATTGTTATTGTTATTGTTATTGTTATTGTTATTGTTATTGTTATTGTTATTGTTATTGTTATTGTTATTGTTATTGTTATTGTTATTGTTATTGTTATTGTTATTGTTATTGTTATTGTTATTGTTATTGTTATTGTTATTGTTATTGTTATTGTTATTGTTATTGTTATTGTTATTGTTATTGTTATTGTTATTGTTATTGTTATTGTTATTGTTATTGTTATTGTTATTGTTATTGTTATTGTTATTGTTATTGTTATTGTTATTGTTATTGTTATTGTTATTGTTATTGTTATTGTTATTGTTATTGTTATTGTTATTGTTATTGTTATTGTTATTGTTATTGTTATTGTTATTGTTATTGTTATTGTTATTGTTATTGTTATTGTTATTGTTATTGTTATTGTTATTGTTATTGTTATTGTTATTGTTATTGTTATTGTTATTGTTATTGTTATTGTTATTGTTATTGTTATTGTTATTGTTATTGTTATTGTTATTGTTATTGTTATTGTTATTGTTATTGTTATTGTTATTGTTATTGTTATTGTTATTGTTATTGTTATTGTTATTGTTATTGTTATTGTTATTGTTATTGTTATTGTTATTGTTATTGTTATTGTTATTGTTATTGTTATTGTTATTGTTATTGTTATTGTTATTGTTATTGTTATTGTTATTGTTATTGTTATTGTTATTGTTATTGTTATTGTTATTGTTATTGTTATTGTTATTGTTATTGTTATTGTTATTGTTATTGTTATTGTTATTGTTATTGTTATTGTTATTGTTATTGTTATTGTTATTGTTATTGTTATTGTTATTGTTATTGTTATTGTTATTGTTATTGTTATTGTTATTGTTATTGTTATTGTTATTGTTATTGTTATTGTTATTGTTATTGTTATTGTTATTGTTATTGTTATTGTTATTGTTATTGTTATTGTTATTGTTATTGTTATTGTTATTGTTATTGTTATTGTTATTGTTATTGTTATTGTTATTGTTATTGTTATTGTTATTGTTATTGTTATTGTTATTGTTATTGTTATTGTTATTGTTATTGTTATTGTTATTGTTATTGTTATTGTTATTGTTATTGTTATTGTTATTGTTATTGTTATTGTTATTGTTATTGTTATTGTTATTGTTATTGTTATTGTTATTGTTATTGTTATTGTTATTGTTATTGTTATTGTTATTGTTATTGTTATTGTTATTGTTATTGTTATTGTTATTGTTATTGTTATTGTTATTGTTATTGTTATTGTTATTGTTATTGTTATTGTTATTGTTATTGTTATTGTTATTGTTATTGTTATTGTTATTGTTATTGTTATTGTTATTGTTATTGTTATTGTTATTGTTATTGTTATTGTTATTGTTATTGTTATTGTTATTGTTATTGTTATTGTTATTGTTATTGTTATTGTTATTGTTATTGTTATTGTTATTGTTATTGTTATTGTTATTGTTATTGTTATTGTTATTGTTATTGTTATTGTTATTGTTATTGTTATTGTTATTGTTATTGTTATTGTTATTGTTATTGTTATTGTTATTGTTATTGTTATTGTTATTGTTATTGTTATTGTTATTGTTATTGTTATTGTTATTGTTATTGTTATTGTTATTGTTATTGTTATTGTTATTGTTATTGTTATTGTTATTGTTATTGTTATTGTTATTGTTATTGTTATTGTTATTGTTATTGTTATTGTTATTGTTATTGTTATTGTTATTGTTATTGTTATTGTTATTGTTATTGTTATTGTTATTGTTATTGTTATTGTTATTGTTATTGTTATTGTTATTGTTATTGTTATTGTTATTGTTATTGTTATTGTTATTGTTATTGTTATTGTTATTGTTATTGTTATTGTTATTGTTATTGTTATTGTTATTGTTATTGTTATTGTTATTGTTATTGTTATTGTTATTGTTATTGTTATTGTTATTGTTATTGTTATTGTTATTGTTATTGTTATTGTTATTGTTATTGTTATTGTTATTGTTATTGTTATTGTTATTGTTATTGTTATTGTTATTGTTATTGTTATTGTTATTGTTATTGTTATTGTTATTGTTATTGTTATTGTTATTGTTATTGTTATTGTTATTGTTATTGTTATTGTTATTGTTATTGTTATTGTTATTGTTATTGTTATTGTTATTGTTATTGTTATTGTTATTGTTATTGTTATTGTTATTGTTATTGTTATTGTTATTGTTATTGTTATTGTTATTGTTATTGTTATTGTTATTGTTATTGTTATTGTTATTGTTATTGTTATTGTTATTGTTATTGTTATTGTTATTGTTATTGTTATTGTTATTGTTATTGTTATTGTTATTGTTATTGTTATTGTTATTGTTATTGTTATTGTTATTGTTCTTGTTCTTGTTCTTGTTCTTGTTCTTGTTCTTGTTCTTGTTCTTGTTCTTGTTCTTGTTCTTGTTCTTGTTCTTGTTCTTGTTCTTGTTCTTGTTCTTGTTCTTGTTCTTGTTCTTGTTCTTGTTCTTGTTCTTGTTCTTGTTCTTGTTCTTGTTCTTGTTCTTGTTCTTGTTCTTGTTCTTGTTCTTGTTCTTGTTCTTGTTCTTGTTCTTGTTCTTGTTCTTGTTCTTGTTCTTGTTCTTGTTCTTGTTCTTGTTCTTGTTCTTGTTCTTGTTCTTGTTCTTGTTCTTGTTCTTGTTCTTGTTCTTGTTCTTGTTCTTGTTCTTGTTCTTGTTCTTGTTCTTGTTCTTGTTCTTGTTCTTGTTCTTGTTCTTGTTCTTGTTCTTGTTCTTGTTCTTGTTCTTGTTCTTGTTCTTGTTCTTGTTCTTGTTCTTGTTCTTGTTCTTGTTCTTGTTCTTGTTCTTGTTCTTGTTCTTGTTCTTGTTCTTGTTCTTGTTCTTGTTCTTGTTCTTGTTCTTGTTCTTGTTCTTGTTCTTGTTCTTGTTCTTGTTCTTGTTCTTGTTCTTGTTCTTGTTCTTGTTCTTGTTCTTGTTCTTGTTCTTGTTCTTGTTCTTGTTCTTGTTCTTGTTCTTGTTCTTGTTCTTGTTCTTGTTCTTGTTCTTGTTCTTGTTCTTGTTCTTGTTCTTGTTCTTGTTCTTGTTCTTGTTCTTGTTCTTGTTCTTGTTCTTGTTCTTGTTCTTGTTCTTGTTCTTGTTCTTGTTCTTGTTCTTGTTCTTGTTCTTGTTCTTGTTCTTGTTCTTGTTCTTGTTCTTGTTCTTGTTCTTGTTCTTGTTCTTGTTCTTGTTCTTGTTCTTGTTCTTGTTCTTGTTCTTGTTCTTGTTCTTGTTCTTGTTCTTGTTCTTGTTCTTGTTCTTGTTCTTGTTCTTGTTCTTGTTCTTGTTCTTGTTCTTGTTCTTGTTCTTGTTCTTGTTCTTGTTCTTGTTCTTGTTCTTGTTCTTGTTCTTGTTCTTGTTCTTGTTCTTGTTCTTGTTCTTGTTCTTGTTCTTGTTCTTGTTCTTGTTCTTGTTCTTGTTCTTGTTCTTGTTCTTGTTCTTGTTCTTGTTCTTGTTCTTGTTCTTGTTCTTGTTCTTGTTCTTGTTCTTGTTCTTGTTCTTGTTCTTGTTCTTGTTATTGTTATTGTTATTGTTATTGTTATTGTTATTGTTATTGTTATTGTTATTGTTATTGTTATTGTTATTGTTATTGTTATTGTTATTGTTATTGTTATTGTTATTGTTATTGTTATTGTTATTGTTATTGTTATTGTTATTGTTATTGTTATTGTTATTGTTATTGTTATTGTTATTGTTATTGTTATTGTTATTGTTATTGTTATTGTTATTGTTATTGTTATTGTTATTGTTATTGTTATTGTTATTGTTATTGTTATTGTTATTGTTATTGTTATTGTTATTGTTATTGTTATTGTTATTGTTATTGTTATTGTTATTGTTATTGTTATTGTTATTGTTATTGTTATTGTTATTGTTATTGTTATTGTTATTGTTATTGTTATTGTTATTGTTATTGTTATTGTTATTGTTATTGTTATTGTTATTGTTATTGTTATTGTTATTGTTATTGTTATTGTTATTGTTATTGTTATTGTTATTGTTATTGTTATTGTTATTGTTATTGTTATTGTTATTGTTATTGTTATTGTTATTGTTATTGTTATTGTTATTGTTATTGTTATTGTTATTGTTATTGTTATTGTTATTGTTATTGTTATTGTTATTGTTATTGTTATTGTTATTGTTATTGTTATTGTTATTGTTATTGTTATTGTTATTGTTATTGTTATTGTTATTGTTATTGTTATTGTTATTGTTATTGTTATTGTTATTGTTATTGTTATTGTTATTGTTATTGTTATTGTTATTGTTATTGTTATTGTTATTGTTATTGTTATTGTTATTGTTATTGTTATTGTTATTGTTATTGTTATTGTTATTGTTATTGTTATTGTTATTGTTATTGTTATTGTTATTGTTATTGTTATTGTTATTGTTATTGTTATTGTTATTGTTATTGTTATTGTTATTGTTATTGTTATTGTTATTGTTATTGTTATTGTTATTGTTATTGTTATTGTTATTGTTATTGTTATTGTTATTGTTATTGTTATTGTTATTGTTATTGTTATTGTTATTGTTATTGTTATTGTTATTGTTATTGTTATTGTTATTGTTATTGTTATTGTTATTGTTATTGTTATTGTTATTGTTATTGTTATTGTTATTGTTATTGTTATTGTTATTGTTATTGTTATTGTTATTGTTATTGTTATTGTTATTGTTATTGTTATTGTTATTGTTATTGTTATTGTTATTGTTATTGTTATTGTTATTGTTATTGTTATTGTTATTGTTATTGTTATTGTTATTGTTATTGTTATTGTTATTGTTATTGTTATTGTTATTGTTATTGTTATTGTTATTGTTATTGTTATTGTTATTGTTATTGTTATTGTTATTGTTATTGTTATTGTTATTGTTATTGTTATTGTTATTGTTATTGTTATTGTTATTGTTATTGTTATTGTTATTGTTATTGTTATTGTTATTGTTATTGTTATTGTTATTGTTATTGTTATTGTTATTGTTATTGTTATTGTTATTGTTATTGTTATTGTTATTGTTATTGTTATTGTTATTGTTATTGTTATTGTTATTGTTATTGTTATTGTTATTGTTATTGTTATTGTTATTGTTATTGTTATTGTTATTGTTATTGTTATTGTTATTGTTATTGTTATTGTTATTGTTATTGTTATTGTTATTGTTATTGTTATTGTTATTGTTATTGTTATTGTTATTGTTATTGTTATTGTTATTGTTATTGTTATTGTTATTGTTATTGTTATTGTTATTGTTATTGTTATTGTTATTGTTATTGTTATTGTTATTGTTATTGTTATTGTTATTGTTATTGTTATTGTTATTGTTATTGTTATTGTTATTGTTATTGTTATTGTTATTGTTATTGTTATTGTTATTGTTATTGTTATTGTTATTGTTATTGTTATTGTTATTGTTATTGTTATTGTTATTGTTATTGTTATTGTTATTGTTATTGTTATTGTTATTGTTATTGTTATTGTTATTGTTATTGTTATTGTTATTGTTATTGTTATTGTTATTGTTATTGTTATTGTTATTGTTATTGTTATTGTTATTGTTATTGTTATTGTTATTGTTATTGTTATTGTTATTGTTATTGTTATTGTTATTGTTATTGTTATTGTTATTGTTATTGTTATTGTTATTGTTATTGTTATTGTTATTGTTATTGTTATTGTTATTGTTATTGTTATTGTTATTGTTATTGTTATTGTTATTGTTATTGTTATTGTTATTGTTATTGTTATTGTTATTGTTATTGTTATTGTTATTGTTATTGTTATTGTTATTGTTATTGTTATTGTTATTGTTATTGTTATTGTTATTGTTATTGTTATTGTTATTGTTATTGTTATTGTTATTGTTATTGTTATTGTTATTGTTATTGTTATTGTTATTGTTATTGTTATTGTTATTGTTATTGTTATTGTTATTGTTATTGTTATTGTTATTGTTATTGTTATTGTTATTGTTATTGTTATTGTTATATTGTTATTGTTATTGTTATTGTTATTGTTATTGTTATTGTTATTGTTATTGTTATTGTTATTGTTATTGTTATTGTTATTGTTATTGTTATTGTTATTGTTATTGTTATTGTTATTGTTATTGTTATTGTTATTGTTATTGTTATTGTTATTGTTATTGTTATTGTTATTGTTATTGTTATTGTTATTGTTATTGTTATTGTTATTGTTATTGTTATTGTTATTGTTATTGTTATTGTTATTGTTATTGTTATTGTTATTGTTATTGTTATTGTTATTGTTATTGTTATTGTTATTGTTATTGTTATTGTTATTGTTATTGTTATTGTTATTGTTATTGTTATTGTTATTGTTATTGTTATTGTTATTGTTATTGTTATTGTTATTGTTATTGTTATTGTTATTGTTATTGTTATTGTTATTGTTATTGTTATTGTTATTGTTATTGTTATTGTTATTGTTATTGTTATTGTTATTGTTATTGTTATTGTTATTGTTATTGTTATTGTTATTGTTATTGTTATTGTTATTGTTATTGTTATTGTTATTGTTATTGTTATTGTTATTGTTATTGTTATTGTTATTGTTATTGTTATTGTTATTGTTATTGTTATTGTTATTGTTATTGTTATTGTTATTGTTATTGTTATTGTTATTGTTATTGTTATTGTTATTGTTATTGTTATTGTTATTGTTATTGTTATTGTTATTGTTATTGTTATTGTTATTGTTATTGTTATTGTTATTGTTATTGTTATTGTTATTGTTATTGTTATTGTTATTGTTATTGTTATTGTTATTGTTATTGTTATTGTTATTGTTATTGTTATTGTTATTGTTATTGTTATTGTTATTGTTATTGTTATTGTTATTGTTATTGTTATTGTTATTGTTATTGTTATTGTTATTGTTATTGTTATTGTTATTGTTATTGTTATTGTTATTGTTATTGTTATTGTTATTGTTATTGTTATTGTTATTGTTATTGTTATTGTTATTGTTATTGTTATTGTTATTGTTATTGTTATTGTTATTGTTATTGTTATTGTTATTGTTATTGTTATTGTTATTGTTATTGTTATTGTTATTGTTATTGTTATTGTTATTGTTATTGTTATTGTTATTGTTATTGTTATTGTTATTGTTATTGTTATTGTTATTGTTATTGTTATTGTTATTGTTATTGTTATTGTTATTGTTATTGTTATTGTTATTGTTATTGTTATTGTTATTGTTATTGTTATTGTTATTGTTATTGTTATTGTTATTGTTATTGTTATTGTTATTGTTATTGTTATTGTTATTGTTATTGTTATTGTTATTGTTATTGTTATTGTTATTGTTATTGTTATTGTTATTGTTATTGTTATTGTTATTGTTATTGTTATTGTTATTGTTATTGTTATTGTTATTGTTATTGTTATTGTTATTGTTATTGTTATTGTTATTGTTATTGTTATTGTTATTGTTATTGTTATTGTTATTGTTATTGTTATTGTTATTGTTATTGTTATTGTTATTGTTATTGTTATTGTTATTGTTATTGTTATTGTTATTGTTATTGTTATTGTTATTGTTATTGTTATTGTTATTGTTATTGTTATTGTTATTGTTATTGTTATTGTTATTGTTATTGTTATTGTTATTGTTATTGTTATTGTTATTGTTATTGTTATTGTTATTGTTATTGTTATTGTTATTGTTATTGTTATTGTTATTGTTATTGTTATTGTTATTGTTATTGTTATTGTTATTGTTATTGTTATTGTTATTGTTATTGTTATTGTTATTGTTATTGTTATTGTTATTGTTATTGTTATTGTTATTGTTATTGTTATTGTTATTGTTATTGTTATTGTTATTGTTATTGTTATTGTTATTGTTATTGTTATTGTTATTGTTATTGTTATTGTTATTGTTATTGTTATTGTTATTGTTATTGTTATTGTTATTGTTATTGTTATTGTTATTGTTATTGTTATTGTTATTGTTATTGTTATTGTTATTGTTATTGTTATTGTTATTGTTATTGTTATTGTTATTGTTATTGTTATTGTTATTGTTATTGTTATTGTTATTGTTATTGTTATTGTTATTGTTATTGTTATTGTTATTGTTATTGTTATTGTTATTGTTATTGTTATTGTTATTGTTATTGTTATTGTTATTGTTATTGTTATTGTTATTGTTATTGTTATTGTTATTGTTATTGTTATTGTTATTGTTATTGTTATTGTTATTGTTATTGTTATTGTTATTGTTATTGTTATTGTTATTGTTATTGTTATTGTTATTGTTATTGTTATTGTTATTGTTATTGTTATTGTTATTGTTATTGTTATTGTTATTGTTATTGTTATTGTTATTGTTATTGTTATTGTTATTGTTATTGTTATTGTTATTGTTATTGTTATTGTTATTGTTATTGTTATTGTTATTGTTATTGTTATTGTTATTGTTATTGTTATTGTTATTGTTATTGTTATTGTTATTGTTATTGTTATTGTTATTGTTATTGTTATTGTTATTGTTATTGTTATTGTTATTGTTATTGTTATTGTTATTGTTATTGTTATTGTTATTGTTATTGTTATTGTTATTGTTATTGTTATTGTTATTGTTATTGTTATTGTTATTGTTATTGTTATTGTTATTGTTATTGTTATTGTTATTGTTATTGTTATTGTTATTGTTATTGTTATTGTTATTGTTATTGTTATTGTTATTGTTATTGTTATTGTTATTGTTATTGTTATTGTTATTGTTATTGTTATTGTTATTGTTATTGTTATTGTTATTGTTATTGTTATTGTTATTGTTATTGTTATTGTTATTGTTATTGTTATTGTTATTGTTATTGTTATTGTTATTGTTATTGTTATTGTTATTGTTATTGTTATTGTTATTGTTATTGTTATTGTTATTGTTATTGTTATTGTTATTGTTATTGTTATTGTTATTGTTATTGTTATTGTTATTGTTATTGTTATTGTTATTGTTATTGTTATTGTTATTGTTATTGTTATTGTTATTGTTATTGTTATTGTTATTGTTATTGTTATTGTTATTGTTATTGTTATTGTTATTGTTATTGTTATTGTTATTGTTATTGTTATTGTTATTGTTATTGTTATTGTTATTGTTATTGTTATTGTTATTGTTATTGTTATTGTTATTGTTATTGTTATTGTTATTGTTATTGTTATTGTTATTGTTATTGTTATTGTTATTGTTATTGTTATTGTTATTGTTATTGTTATTGTTATTGTTATTGTTATTGTTATTGTTATTGTTATTGTTATTGTTATTGTTATTGTTATTGTTATTGTTATTGTTATTGTTATTGTTATTGTTATTGTTATTGTTATTGTTATTGTTATTGTTATTGTTATTGTTATTGTTATTGTTATTGTTATTGTTATTGTTATTGTTATTGTTATTGTTATTGTTATTGTTATTGTTATTGTTATTGTTATTGTTATTGTTATTGTTATTGTTATTGTTATTGTTATTGTTATTGTTATTGTTATTGTTATTGTTATTGTTATTGTTATTGTTATTGTTATTGTTATTGTTATTGTTATTGTTATTGTTATTGTTATTGTTATTGTTATTGTTATTGTTATTGTTATTGTTATTGTTATTGTTATTGTTATTGTTATTGTTATTGTTATTGTTATTGTTATTGTTATTGTTATTGTTATTGTTATTGTTATTGTTATTGTTATTGTTATTGTTATTGTTATTGTTATTGTTATTGTTATTGTTATTGTTATTGTTATTGTTATTGTTATTGTTATTGTTATTGTTATTGTTATTGTTATTGTTATTGTTATTGTTATTGTTATTGTTATTGTTATTGTTATTGTTATTGTTATTGTTATTGTTATTGTTATTGTTATTGTTATTGTTATTGTTATTGTTATTGTTATTGTTATTGTTATTGTTATTGTTATTGTTATTGTTATTGTTATTGTTATTGTTATTGTTATTGTTATTGTTATTGTTATTGTTATTGTTATTGTTATTGTTATTGTTATTGTTATTGTTATTGTTATTGTTATTGTTATTGTTATTGTTATTGTTATTGTTATTGTTATTGTTATTGTTATTGTTATTGTTATTGTTATTGTTATTGTTATTGTTATTGTTATTGTTATTGTTATTGTTATTGTTATTGTTATTGTTATTGTTATTGTTATTGTTATTGTTATTGTTATTGTTATTGTTATTGTTATTGTTATTGTTATTGTTATTGTTATTGTTATTGTTATTGTTATTGTTATTGTTATTGTTATTGTTATTGTTATTGTTATTGTTATTGTTATTGTTATTGTTATTGTTATTGTTATTGTTATTGTTATTGTTATTGTTATTGTTATTGTTATTGTTATTGTTATTGTTATTGTTATTGTTATTGTTATTGTTATTGTTATTGTTATTGTTATTGTTATTGTTATTGTTATTGTTATTGTTATTGTTATTGTTATTGTTATTGTTATTGTTATTGTTATTGTTATTGTTATTGTTATTGTTATTGTTATTGTTATTGTTATTGTTATTGTTATTGTTATTGTTATTGTTATTGTTATTGTTATTGTTATTGTTATTGTTATTGTTATTGTTATTGTTATTGTTATTGTTATTGTTATTGTTATTGTTATTGTTATTGTTATTGTTATTGTTATTGTTATTGTTATTGTTATTGTTATTGTTATTGTTATTGTTATTGTTATTGTTATTGTTATTGTTATTGTTATTGTTATTGTTATTGTTATTGTTATTGTTATTGTTATTGTTATTGTTATTGTTATTGTTATTGTTATTGTTATTGTTATTGTTATTGTTATTGTTATTGTTATTGTTATTGTTATTGTTATTGTTATTGTTATTGTTATTGTTATTGTTATTGTTATTGTTATTGTTATTGTTATTGTTATTGTTATTGTTATTGTTATTGTTATTGTTATTGTTATTGTTATTGTTATTGTTATTGTTATTGTTATTGTTATTGTTATTGTTATTGTTATTGTTATTGTTATTGTTATTGTTATTGTTATTGTTATTGTTATTGTTATTGTTATTGTTATTGTTATTGTTATTGTTATTGTTATTGTTATTGTTATTGTTATTGTTATTGTTATTGTTATTGTTATTGTTATTGTTATTGTTATTGTTATTGTTATTGTTATTGTTATTGTTATTGTTATTGTTATTGTTATTGTTATTGTTATTGTTATTGTTATTGTTATTGTTATTGTTATTGTTATTGTTATTGTTATTGTTATTGTTATTGTTATTGTTATTGTTATTGTTATTGTTATTGTTATTGTTATTGTTATTGTTATTGTTATTGTTATTGTTATTGTTATTGTTATTGTTATTGTTATTGTTATTGTTATTGTTATTGTTATTGTTATTGTTATTGTTATTGTTATTGTTATTGTTATTGTTATTGTTATTGTTATTGTTATTGTTATTGTTATTGTTATTGTTATTGTTATTGTTATTGTTATTGTTATTGTTATTGTTATTGTTATTGTTATTGTTATTGTTATTGTTATTGTTATTGTTATTGTTATTGTTATTGTTATTGTTATTGTTATTGTTATTGTTATTGTTATTGTTATTGTTATTGTTATTGTTATTGTTATTGTTATTGTTATTGTTATTGTTATTGTTATTGTTATTGTTATTGTTATTGTTATTGTTATTGTTATTGTTATTGTTATTGTTATTGTTATTGTTATTGTTATTGTTATTGTTATTGTTATTGTTATTGTTATTGTTATTGTTATTGTTATTGTTATTGTTATTGTTATTGTTATTGTTATTGTTATTGTTATTGTTATTGTTATTGTTATTGTTATTGTTATTGTTATTGTTATTGTTATTGTTATTGTTATTGTTATTGTTATTGTTATTGTTATTGTTATTGTTATTGTTATTGTTATTGTTATTGTTATTGTTATTGTTATTGTTATTGTTATTGTTATTGTTATTGTTATTGTTATTGTTATTGTTATTGTTATTGTTATTGTTATTGTTATTGTTATTGTTATTGTTATTGTTATTGTTATTGTTATTGTTATTGTTATTGTTATTGTTATTGTTATTGTTATTGTTATTGTTATTGTTATTGTTATTGTTATTGTTATTGTTATTGTTATTGTTATTGTTATTGTTATTGTTATTGTTATTGTTATTGTTATTGTTATTGTTATTGTTATTGTTATTGTTATTGTTATTGTTATTGTTATTGTTATTGTTATTGTTATTGTTATTGTTATTGTTATTGTTATTGTTATTGTTATTGTTATTGTTATTGTTATTGTTATTGTTATTGTTATTGTTATTGTTATTGTTATTGTTATTGTTATTGTTATTGTTATTGTTATTGTTATTGTTATTGTTATTGTTATTGTTATTGTTATTGTTATTGTTATTGTTATTGTTATTGTTATTGTTATTGTTATTGTTATTGTTATTGTTATTGTTATTGTTATTGTTATTGTTATTGTTATTGTTATTGTTATTGTTATTGTTATTGTTATTGTTATTGTTATTGTTATTGTTATTGTTATTGTTATTGTTATTGTTATTGTTATTGTTATTGTTATTGTTATTGTTATTGTTATTGTTATTGTTATTGTTATTGTTATTGTTATTGTTATTGTTATTGTTATTGTTATTGTTATTGTTATTGTTATTGTTATTGTTATTGTTATTGTTATTGTTATTGTTATTGTTATTGTTATTGTTATTGTTATTGTTATTGTTATTGTTATTGTTATTGTTATTGTTATTGTTATTGTTATTGTTATTGTTATTGTTATTGTTATTGTTATTGTTATTGTTATTGTTATTGTTATTGTTATTGTTATTGTTATTGTTATTGTTATTGTTATTGTTATTGTTATTGTTATTGTTATTGTTATTGTTATTGTTATTGTTATTGTTATTGTTATTGTTATTGTTATTGTTATTGTTATTGTTATTGTTATTGTTATTGTTATTGTTATTGTTATTGTTATTGTTATTGTTATTGTTATTGTTATTGTTATTGTTATTGTTATTGTTATTGTTATTGTTATTGTTATTGTTATTGTTATTGTTATTGTTATTGTTATTGTTATTGTTATTGTTATTGTTATTGTTATTGTTATTGTTATTGTTATTGTTATTGTTATTGTTATTGTTATTGTTATTGTTATTGTTATTGTTATTGTTATTGTTATTGTTATTGTTATTGTTATTGTTATTGTTATTGTTATTGTTATTGTTATTGTTATTGTTATTGTTATTGTTATTGTTATTGTTATTGTTATTGTTATTGTTATTGTTATTGTTATTGTTATTGTTATTGTTATTGTTATTGTTATTGTTATTGTTATTGTTATTGTTATTGTTATTGTTATTGTTATTGTTATTGTTATTGTTATTGTTATTGTTATTGTTATTGTTATTGTTATTGTTATTGTTATTGTTATTGTTATTGTTATTGTTATTGTTATTGTTATTGTTATTGTTATTGTTATTGTTATTGTTATTGTTATTGTTATTGTTATTGTTATTGTTATTGTTATTGTTATTGTTATTGTTATTGTTATTGTTATTGTTATTGTTATTGTTATTGTTATTGTTATTGTTATTGTTATTGTTATTGTTATTGTTATTGTTATTGTTATTGTTATTGTTATTGTTATTGTTATTGTTATTGTTATTGTTATTGTTATTGTTATTGTTATTGTTATTGTTATTGTTATTGTTATTGTTATTGTTATTGTTATTGTTATTGTTATTGTTATTGTTATTGTTATTGTTATTGTTATTGTTATTGTTATTGTTATTGTTATTGTTATTGTTATTGTTATTGTTATTGTTATTGTTATTGTTATTGTTATTGTTATTGTTATTGTTATTGTTATTGTTATTGTTATTGTTATTGTTATTGTTATTGTTATTGTTATTGTTATTGTTATTGTTATTGTTATTGTTATTGTTATTGTTATTGTTATTGTTATTGTTATTGTTATTGTTATTGTTATTGTTATTGTTATTGTTATTGTTATTGTTATTGTTATTGTTATTGTTATTGTTATTGTTATTGTTATTGTTATTGTTATTGTTATTGTTATTGTTATTGTTATTGTTATTGTTATTGTTATTGTTATTGTTATTGTTATTGTTATTGTTATTGTTATTGTTATTGTTATTGTTATTGTTATTGTTATTGTTATTGTTATTGTTATTGTTATTGTTATTGTTATTGTTATTGTTATTGTTATTGTTATTGTTATTGTTATTGTTATTGTTATTGTTATTGTTATTGTTATTGTTATTGTTATTGTTATTGTTATTGTTATTGTTATTGTTATTGTTATTGTTATTGTTATTGTTATTGTTATTGTTATTGTTATTGTTATTGTTATTGTTATTGTTATTGTTATTGTTATTGTTATTGTTATTGTTATTGTTATTGTTATTGTTATTGTTATTGTTATTGTTATTGTTATTGTTATTGTTATTGTTATTGTTATTGTTATTGTTATTGTTATTGTTATTGTTATTGTTATTGTTATTGTTATTGTTATTGTTATTGTTATTGTTATTGTTATTGTTATTGTTATTGTTATTGTTATTGTTATTGTTATTGTTATTGTTATTGTTATTGTTATTGTTATTGTTATTGTTATTGTTATTGTTATTGTTATTGTTATTGTTATTGTTATTGTTATTGTTATTGTTATTGTTATTGTTATTGTTATTGTTATTGTTATTGTTATTGTTATTGTTATTGTTATTGTTATTGTTATTGTTATTGTTATTGTTATTGTTATTGTTATTGTTATTGTTATTGTTATTGTTATTGTTATTGTTATTGTTATTGTTATTGTTATTGTTATTGTTATTGTTATTGTTATTGTTATTGTTATTGTTATTGTTATTGTTATTGTTATTGTTATTGTTATTGTTATTGTTATTGTTATTGTTATTGTTATTGTTATTGTTATTGTTATTGTTATTGTTATTGTTATTGTTATTGTTATTGTTATTGTTATTGTTATTGTTATTGTTATTGTTATTGTTATTGTTATTGTTATTGTTACTTGTTATTGTTATTGTTATTGTTATTGTTATTGTTATTGTTATTGTTATTGTTATTGTTATTGTTATTGTTATTGTTATTGTTATTGTTATTGTTATTGTTATTGTTATTGTTATTGTTATTGTTATTGTTATTGTTATTGTTATTGTTATTGTTATTGTTATTGTTATTGTTATTGTTATTGTTATTGTTATTGTTATTGTTATTGTTATTGTTATTGTTATTGTTATTGTTATTGTTATTGTTATTGTTATTGTTATTGTTATTGTTATTGTTATTGTTATTGTTATTGTTATTGTTATTGTTATTGTTATTGTTATTGTTATTGTTATTGTTATTGTTATTGTTATTGTTATTGTTATTGTTATTGTTATTGTTATTGTTATTGTTATTGTTATTGTTATTGTTATTGTTATTGTTATTGTTATTGTTATTGTTATTGTTATTGTTATTGTTATTGTTATTGTTATTGTTATTGTTATTGTTATTGTTATTGTTATTGTTATTGTTATTGTTATTGTTATTGTTATTGTTATTGTTATTGTTATTGTTATTGTTATTGTTATTGTTATTGTTATTGTTATTGTTATTGTTATTGTTATTGTTATTGTTATTGTTATTGTTATTGTTATTGTTATTGTTATTGTTATTGTTATTGTTATTGTTATTGTTATTGTTATTGTTATTGTTATTGTTATTGTTATTGTTATTGTTATTGTTATTGTTATTGTTATTGTTATTGTTATTGTTATTGTTATTGTTATTGTTATTGTTATTGTTATTGTTATTGTTATTGTTATTGTTATTGTTATTGTTATTGTTATTGTTATTGTTATTGTTATTGTTATTGTTATTGTTATTGTTATTGTTATTGTTATTGTTATTGTTATTGTTATTGTTATTGTTATTGTTATTGTTATTGTTATTGTTATTGTTATTGTTATTGTTATTGTTATTGTTATTGTTATTGTTATTGTTATTGTTATTGTTATTGTTATTGTTATTGTTATTGTTATTGTTATTGTTATTGTTATTGTTATTGTTATTGTTATTGTTATTGTTATTGTTATTGTTATTGTTATTGTTATTGTTATTGTTATTGTTATTGTTATTGTTATTGTTATTGTTATTGTTATTGTTATTGTTATTGTTATTGTTATTGTTATTGTTATTGTTATTGTTATTGTTATTGTTATTGTTATTGTTATTGTTATTGTTATTGTTATTGTTATTGTTATTGTTATTGTTATTGTTATTGTTATTGTTATTGTTATTGTTATTGTTATTGTTATTGTTATTGTTATTGTTATTGTTATTGTTATTGTTATTGTTATTGTTATTGTTATTGTTATTGTTATTGTTATTGTTATTGTTATTGTTATTGTTATTGTTATTGTTATTGTTATTGTTATTGTTATTGTTATTGTTATTGTTATTGTTATTGTTATTGTTATTGTTATTGTTATTGTTATTGTTATTGTTATTGTTATTGTTATTGTTATTGTTATTGTTATTGTTATTGTTATTGTTATTGTTATTGTTATTGTTATTGTTATTGTTATTGTTATTGTTATTGTTATTGTTATTGTTATTGTTATTGTTATTGTTATTGTTATTGTTATTGTTATTGTTATTGTTATTGTTATTGTTATTGTTATTGTTATTGTTATTGTTATTGTTATTGTTATTGTTATTGTTATTGTTATTGTTATTGTTATTGTTATTGTTATTGTTATTGTTATTGTTATTGTTATTGTTATTGTTATTGTTATTGTTATTGTTATTGTTATTGTTATTGTTATTGTTATTGTTATTGTTATTGTTATTGTTATTGTTATTGTTATTGTTATTGTTATTGTTATTGTTATTGTTATTGTTATTGTTATTGTTATTGTTATTGTTATTGTTATTGTTATTGTTATTGTTATTGTTATTGTTATTGTTATTGTTATTGTTATTGTTATTGTTATTGTTATTGTTATTGTTATTGTTATTGTTATTGTTATTGTTATTGTTATTGTTATTGTTATTGTTATTGTTATTGTTATTGTTATTGTTATTGTTATTGTTATTGTTATTGTTATTGTTATTGTTATTGTTATTGTTATTGTTATTGTTATTGTTATTGTTATTGTTATTGTTATTGTTATTGTTATTGTTATTGTTATTGTTATTGTTATTGTTATTGTTATTGTTATTGTTATTGTTATTGTTATTGTTATTGTTATTGTTATTGTTATTGTTATTGTTATTGTTATTGTTATTGTTATTGTTATTGTTATTGTTATTGTTATTGTTATTGTTATTGTTATTGTTATTGTTATTGTTATTGTTATTGTTATTGTTATTGTTATTGTTATTGTTATTGTTATTGTTATTGTTATTGTTATTGTTATTGTTATTGTTATTGTTATTGTTATTGTTATTGTTATTGTTATTGTTATTGTTATTGTTATTGTTATTGTTATTGTTATTGTTATTGTTATTGTTATTGTTATTGTTATTGTTATTGTTATTGTTATTGTTATTGTTATTGTTATTGTTATTGTTATTGTTATTGTTATTGTTATTGTTATTGTTATTGTTATTGTTATTGTTATTGTTATTGTTATTGTTATTGTTATTGTTATTGTTATTGTTATTGTTATTGTTATTGTTATTGTTATTGTTATTGTTATTGTTATTGTTATTGTTATTGTTATTGTTATTGTTATTGTTATTGTTATTGTTATTGTTATTGTTATTGTTATTGTTATTGTTATTGTTATTGTTATTGTTATTGTTATTGTTATTGTTATTGTTATTGTTATTGTTATTGTTATTGTTATTGTTATTGTTATTGTTATTGTTATTGTTATTGTTATTGTTATTGTTATTGTTATTGTTATTGTTATTGTTATTGTTATTGTTATTGTTATTGTTATTGTTATTGTTATTGTTATTGTTATTGTTATTGTTATTGTTATTGTTATTGTTATTGTTATTGTTATTGTTATTGTTATTGTTATTGTTATTGTTATTGTTATTGTTATTGTTATTGTTATTGTTATTGTTATTGTTATTGTTATTGTTATTGTTATTGTTATTGTTATTGTTATTGTTATTGTTATTGTTATTGTTATTGTTATTGTTATTGTTATTGTTATTGTTATTGTTATTGTTATTGTTATTGTTATTGTTATTGTTATTGTTATTGTTATTGTTATTGTTATTGTTATTGTTATTGTTATTGTTATTGTTATTGTTATTGTTATTGTTATTGTTATTGTTATTGTTATTGTTATTGTTATTGTTATTGTTATTGTTATTGTTATTGTTATTGTTATTGTTATTGTTATTGTTATTGTTATTGTTATTGTTATTGTTATTGTTATTGTTATTGTTATTGTTATTGTTATTGTTATTGTTATTGTTATTGTTATTGTTATTGTTATTGTTATTGTTATTGTTATTGTTATTGTTATTGTTATTGTTATTGTTATTGTTATTGTTATTGTTATTGTTATTGTTATTGTTATTGTTATTGTTATTGTTATTGTTATTGTTATTGTTATTGTTATTGTTATTGTTATTGTTATTGTTATTGTTATTGTTATTGTTATTGTTATTGTTATTGTTATTGTTATTGTTATTGTTATTGTTATTGTTATTGTTATTGTTATTGTTATTGTTATTGTTATTGTTATTGTTATTGTTATTGTTATTGTTATTGTTATTGTTATTGTTATTGTTATTGTTATTGTTATTGTTATTGTTATTGTTATTGTTATTGTTATTGTTATTGTTATTGTTATTGTTATTGTTATTGTTATTGTTATTGTTATTGTTATTGTTATTGTTATTGTTATTGTTATTGTTATTGTTATTGTTATTGTTATTGTTATTGTTATTGTTATTGTTATTGTTATTGTTATTGTTATTGTTATTGTTATTGTTATTGTTATTGTTATTGTTATTGTTATTGTTATTGTTATTGTTATTGTTATTGTTATTGTTATTGTTATTGTTATTGTTATTGTTATTGTTATTGTTATTGTTATTGTTATTGTTATTGTTATTGTTATTGTTATTGTTATTGTTATTGTTATTGTTATTGTTATTGTTATTGTTATTGTTATTGTTATTGTTATTGTTATTGTTATTGTTATTGTTATTGTTATTGTTATTGTTATTGTTATTGTTATTGTTATTGTTATTGTTATTGTTATTGTTATTGTTATTGTTATTGTTATTGTTATTGTTATTGTTATTGTTATTGTTATTGTTATTGTTATTGTTATTGTTATTGTTATTGTTATTGTTATTGTTATTGTTATTGTTATTGTTATTGTTATTGTTATTGTTATTGTTATTGTTATTGTTATTGTTATTGTTATTGTTATTGTTATTGTTATTGTTATTGTTATTGTTATTGTTATTGTTATTGTTATTGTTATTGTTATTGTTATTGTTATTGTTATTGTTATTGTTATTGTTATTGTTATTGTTATTGTTATTGTTATTGTTATTGTTATTGTTATTGTTATTGTTATTGTTATTGTTATTGTTATTGTTATTGTTATTGTTATTGTTATTGTTATTGTTATTGTTATTGTTATTGTTATTGTTATTGTTATTGTTATTGTTATTGTTATTGTTATTGTTATTGTTATTGTTATTGTTATTGTTATTGTTATTGTTATTGTTATTGTTATTGTTATTGTTATTGTTATTGTTATTGTTATTGTTATTGTTATTGTTATTGTTATTGTTATTGTTATTGTTATTGTTATTGTTATTGTTATTGTTAT
>OX352773.1:115011755-115274255 GCA_947095535.1 Poecilobothrus nobilitatus
AAAGCTTTCGATCGTGTAGATCACTTCACTTTGCTAAACAAACTATCAACTTTTGGCACTTCGGGTTCATTTCTTGAGTGGCTTAACTCTTATCTTTCAGAAAGAACTCAAAATGTTAAATTTCAAGGTGTATTATCCAACACAATCGGAAATACTTCCGGTGTTCCACAAGGAAGCCATTTAGGTCCACTTCTATTTAACGTTTTATTTCAGATCTTTCACAATATCTATGCAATATACTTCACATTTCGTTTGCTGATGACCTAAAAATATATCAAGTTATTAAAGATAATTCTGATGCAGCTATACTTCAATCAAGCTTATCAGTGTTACAAGCTTGGTACACGTCAAATAAATTGGAACTTAACGTCAAATAACGTCAAATAAATTGGAACTTAACATACGGAAATGTAAGGTTATAAGCTTTACGCGAAAACGATCTTCTTTGATATACGACTACAAAATAGATAACGTAACTTTGGAAAGGGTTTTTAGCATTACTGATTTAGCAATTCTTCTCGAGAATAAACTTAATTTTAATCTTCACTATGACCAATTAGTTTGAAAAGCTAATAAAATGTTAGATTTCATTAAGAGAAGAGCTAAAGAATTCAGTGACATAGCTGTGACTAAATCTCTATATTGTTCGCTAGTTCGATCTATCTTAGAATACGATAACGTTATATGGAATCCAGCCTTTCAAGTTCATTCCAATAGAATCGAATCAGTTCAAAAGCAATTTCTTTTATTTGCATTAAAAAATTAATATAATCCTTTTGCTAATTTTTCTAGCTACACTGCAAGACTTAATTCATTAAACATGCTTTCTTTATCTTTATGTAGACAATTATTGTCTTCATGTTTTACTTTTGATATTTTGAATAATAGTATTTCTATCCAATCTCTTACTAACAAGTTTAGACTTAACGATAGTGTTAGGCAAACTAGAAATACTAAATTTTTAATGGATTACAAACACAATACACAGTACAGAAGAAATGAACCCATCAATAGATGTTGTACTACTTTAAACAAAATTAGTCATCTTTATTCTACATCCATCTCCAGAATTACTTTCAAACGCATTTTACTACAACATTTTTCCACTTTAATTAGCTCAGACAATTAATTCCTACCTAGGCATTTATTTATTTTTTTTAATTATGACATAATTTAAACATAACACACTTATTGTAATACATTAAAATACAATAAATCGGTTTATGTTTTTTATTTTTGTACATTTTATTATAAATTGTAATCAAACGCTTTTAATGTTAAAGAAAAAAATTAATTTTTTCAATTTTACTACTACTTAATAATAAGATATCCAATTACATTTTATATGTTCCAAAAATTAATATTCAATATGTATATGAAATTGTTACAATATGTATATGAAATGTACAGATATCATATTAATTTTTTTGTTAATACTTTTTTTTTTGATCTGAATGATTCATATGTATGTAAAATGAATTTGAAAATGTAGTTTGATAATGAATAATAACAATAATAAATTAATTTAACTTAACTTTTTTTTAGATTTAAGTATAAAAAGTTCAGTTCTAAGTCATTGTTTTGTATAATTTTAAATATAAGAATTAATTTAAGAATTTTTTGTAACGACCTTGTTTTGGTTTTGATTAATAAAATAAAATAAAATAAATAGCCTTGATCTACAACAAATTAGTTCTGTCACAAACAACTTAGGCATACAATTAGATCTTGTCTTTTATTCAGATCACGACAACTGTTGGGCATCCCCCAGTGAATTAACTTTCACTAATATAGACGACTATCACCCTCCGATAGATATATTTTTCAATGTTAACTGCTCCAATGAACCCTCTATTTCTGAGAATTATCTAAAGTTTGATTTTGCCAATTTTACATATTTAAACTCACTTATAGACTCACTCAATGTGGAATCAAGTTTTCTTCATCTAATCTGAACATCAGCCTTAAACGGTTTTATGAGATGCTAACAACATGTTTTCGCTTAGCAATTCCTACAAAATTTCATGAATACTGTAACTACTCAGCGCCATGGTCATCTAAAGAATTGCGTTCTCTGAGGAAACGAAATCTAACAAACGACATTCTTAATGGAAAAAATATGTGGAAACATATTTCATTGCACATTGTAATACCTTTCTTGATAACTACAACAAATTGATCATCTAAAGAATTGCATTCTCTGACGAAACGAAATTATTCATGGAAAAGATATAAGGAAACTAATTCCATTGCCCATTATAACAACTTGATATCTATAATAGATTCAAATTTCTATCGGATACTTTATATAAGAACTATATTGACAGAATTAAATCGCAATTTTATTCCAATCTGCGACGTTTTTATGATTTTGTTAATAGTAAACGTAGGACTGATGGTTACCCATCGGCTTTGCGTTACAAAGAAACAACTTCAGATAACTCGTAGACTGTTTCCAACTTTTTTGCCACATTCTTCTCCAGTACTAACCAGAACTGGATTTTTGAGCCAATTTAGTCATATTTAGATAACCTAGTTCCTCCATATCTTTTAAATATCTCCATATCTTTAAATTAAAACCATTAATAACTGGAAATATCTTAATGACTCACCTCTTAGCTCTAAAAGATGACTTCACTTACGGCCTCGACGGAGTTCCACCAATAATATTAAAATTTTGTGCCCAAAATTTGTTAGGTCCCATTTGCAAATTATTTAATTTCTCAATTCAATGTGGCTCTTTCCCTGAGCCCTGGAAACTTTCATTCATTAACTCGATACATAATACATTTCTAAACTGCCAACTATTCCCAAATTATTTGAAAAAATAATGTGCTAGTATTTTGTTGATTTTTGTCAACCATTTATTCCACCAGAACAACATGGTTTCCAAAAGGGTCCACAGTTACTAATATGACTGAATTCGTCTCTGATATTTTGAATACAATGGAAACTAAAAAACAATTCACAGAATTCAGTAAGGTCTTTGATCTAATTCACTGTAAAATTATCCTTGAAGAGTATAAAGCAGTAGGATTTTCAAGTTATAGCCTAAATGGTTATCGTCTTATTTGTCATATAGGTCATTCAAGGTGCAGAAATAACCATCTCAAACTAAAAGTTAGCAAATGCCTAATTATGAGCTTTTCAAGGATACGAGCTAACTCAACAATCAATTATGATTACGTCCTCAACGATCAACTTATTAAAAGAACAGATCGTACTTCTGATTTGGGACTGATCCTTGATAGTAGGTTAGATTTCAAGAGTCACTGCAACTCCTTAATAAATAAAGCTAACTCAACTCTTGGATTTATTATGCGTTGGTCAAAAAAGTTTTCTGATCCCTATATCATTAAACAACATTTTACTACTTATGTAAGACCTATACTTGAATACTCTAGCCAAGTATGGTCTCCATATCGTGATGTAGATATTTCACGTATTGAATCGGTCCAAAAACGATTTCTTCGTTTCGCTTTACGCAACCTTGCTTGGGCTGATCCTATACGTCTTGCTCCATATGAAGCTAGACTTTCTTTAATTAATTTGAACTCCCTCCAGTCACACCGTCTAGTGGCGGATATCATATTCCTTCAGCAGATTGTTCGCGGTGTTATCAACTCCCCCTCTTTTCGTGAACAAATGAGGTTTAGAGAAAATCTGAATAAATTAAGATCGGTCGAGCTTTTTAATGTGTCACACCATTCTACAGACTATGGCAAATTTGAGACTATTTCGCGTATGTTAAGAGAGACTAACTCAAGCTCTGAGCTTTTTGATATTAGCGTTAACAAATTAACACTGAGAGCCAGACTTTCTTTACGCGAGCGTGACTAATTCTCGTAGTTTGCATGATTAGTCTGTCATTTTTAATCTAACTTGCATGTTAGTTTCTACGTTTTTTTCTTGTTCCTTATTACAATTAACATCCTTACTAACATTAATTAGTAGTTACTAACAGTGGTAATGACCAATTAAATATCAAAGTATCATCATTTACTAACATACTAATTCTTGTATGTGATGACTTTTTCAGTTAATTTATATAGTTCACTAAATGAACAACATAAGTGCTGTTGGTTGCCAGTCTGATCTTTGTACAGCGCTTATCCAAGGCTCTTTTAATCTTCTCAAAGGCTCTTTATCCGGAAATCTAAATGTAGCGGCAAATATTTCCGGATAAATTTCCACTACATTTAAATTTCCGGATAAAGAGCCTTTGGAAGATTTACCGCTATTATTATAATTGGATTTACATCCAAGAACCCAACATTTTCCACCCATTTTATTTAAGGAAATTATTGAAAAAGGCAATATAAGGCACTAAATAATTGAATTAAATATTATATTATTGAATTATTAAATATGTATTTATAAAAATCTTTTAAAAATAATAATTCAATTAAAAACTTTAACTCTACAAAAATATGAGTACATAAAATAAAATATTACTAAAATTTAGAGTTATTATATTTTTTTAATACTTTTAAAATAGTATTGCAATTTAAAATTTTGCATGAATATTCTATTTATAATAACTTTTTTTTATAGACTGTGTAGAAAAAAACGAAATTTGCTTAACCATAATCTGGTACTTCTTTTTTTCTTTTCTTCAAAATATTGCTGAAAAATATTATTTGAAAGTTCAAACTTTATTTTTATATAAATTTTATAATTTTTTATTATAATTAAAAATATAAAAAGTTAGTTTGAACTAAAATATATTTACCAAATTTGCAGTACAATCTATTAGGAAGATTTTAAATTATTAGGTTATGTTCACTAATTTATTATAATTGTGTACTATCATTATTTTTCGAGAGTATTAAATGGCGGCGATATGAAATGCTGAACAATTTATACAATTTAAAAAAACTGAACAATTTATTGAAAAATGAAAATGTGTTGAAAATTTCGAATTGAAAGCTGAAGTTTTGCTATGTTAAAGAAAAAATTCCAAATTTTATTTTAATATAAAGTTTGGCATGTTTGGGTAAATATTCCATATCGAAAACTCGAAAAGAAAATTGTTAAAAATGGGCATATTTCTTAAACTAAAACAGAAAAAAACAAAAAAATCTTATTGAAATGTTATTTTTCGAAGCTTTTTCTCACAATACATTTACAATTCACACAAGCCCATTTAAGTATTTCGATTCTCAGGCCAACCCAGGCCTTCTAAAAATTAATGTAGGTAATGGGCTTGGTAAAATACATACAAAAAAAAAATGAGCGGACAGCTCAGAAAATGACATTTCTTTAAAAAAAATTATTTTGATTTTTTTCTTATATATATTTTTTACCCAAAAATATGATTTTTTACTAAAATGTATATTAAATTTTCGTTATGAAATTTTTGCCCAAAAATGTCAAATTTTAATTCAAATTAAAGTTTAGAATATTTCTGCTACGATCTCACAAAATTTCAGCTTTCAACTCAAAATTTTCAATATATTTTTCATAAAAAATATAGGAATGGTTTTTTTAAGCATTTTAACATGACAGCATTTTAACATTATCAAAAACGAATGACAGTAAAAATTAATATTTTTAAATCAAAAATTAATATTTTTTATTTATTAATAAGACAACAGCTCAGTTTGGGCTAAACTTATATTTCATTTCATGTACTATAACTATATATAACAATCACTACAGCTAACTATATACATATTTATATACAATATAATAATGCCATCATAATACAATAATATGATATTGAGTAAATTGTAATACATTAATAAACTGCACAGTTACATTGTAATTGTAAATAGCATGTGATATTTTATATATCATTACGAGGAAAGGTTGATAGTTTCTGTGTCATAACATCTTCCCTTTTAAGTTAATTAAATGTTTACATAATTAAGTTTTCTTAATAAATTTTTTTTTTGTTTGTAATTATTTTTTTAACTACTAAAATAATTTTCTTATTTATTTATATGCACTTTTTTTTTTTTTAATTTTACTTAATATCCGATTTTTAATTTACTTATTAATTCAATCCATTATCTTATTATTTCATTTTTAATTATTATTTATTTTTTTTTTATGTAATTATTTTCTTAATTACAAAAATTGTGTTCTTATTTATATATATGTTTATATGTATGTGTTTAATTTAAATGTTTTTTTTTATATATATAAAATGCACGTGTACATGGATTTTTTCTTTTATTACTTAGTACCTTGTTCACGTCAAACATGAACCTAATATAAATTGCATCATTAACACAAACAACGCATTTATTTTAAAATTTAAGGATTATATTTTGAATGCGTTATAATAACATTTTTTATGGAACATATCTATCAATTTCCTTTATTTTTCGACCATACAGCGTCAAGTTCTGATTTTTATTATTGTAGATTGTATGTGAAGGCTTCTTGTTTACAACTAAGTCTTTTAGAACAGTGTTACCAATGCGATTTCCCTTATGGTTTACTAATAAATTTTCGTTTGATTCTAAGGCCTGATTTGTTTCACTAGTATTTTCATCCAGCGGTTCAGTATGAAATTGCGCAATTTTTAAACAAGGACTAGCCATGTCACTTTCATTCGTTTCAGTTTTTATCGGTATAAAAATATATTTTCTATTTCTCCTTTATTAACTATAACTTTCTTTATCCTGCATTTTATAGGAATTGGCTCTTTAGCCTTGTCCACAATCTGAACTGGAGAACATGGAGATGAACGAGTTTTCTTAAAAAAAATATTGTCATTAATATTAATTTGAGATAAAAGCTTAATTTTCAATCATGGTATATTTTCATGTTAGTTTGAGATTGTTCGTATTTTTGCTGATGGTTTTTTAAATTGACGACCTTAGGTTTTAAATCTAAATGTTTTTGATGGTATTTTTGGTCGTAAATTTCTAGACATGAGCATTTTAGCGAGACTCAAACTGTCCTTTACGTGTATTCCGGTATTGAAGAAGGCAAATGTAAAGATCAGTACCACTTTCATAACATTTTTTTAGTATGTTTTTGATTGATCTACTGGATCTTTGAACAAGTCCATTTGATCTGGAATTGTCGTATCACTCTCCTATAAATTTTCGAGAGTCAAGTGAATTATAGGGAGGCCCATTGTCCGACATAATAATTTTGGGAATGCCATGCCTGACGAAAAACGATTTAATTATTTATTACATTTCTCGCTGTTGAACTTTTATGCAAGTTGGCCAATTCTACATACGTTTACAGATAATCAACTGCAATTAGGTAGCATTATTAAACAATTGTTTCGAAATAGTAACCCACGATGAATTGAAATTTCATCCTGCATATGAAAGTAAGGTTGTGCTTCTACTTTAGTTAAATTATTCCGCTCTGGCCAACCATTACTGCGGTATTTTTTTACTGTTTGCAATGATGAATGATGCAATGATTGCAATCTTGTAACGTAGCTTGTTTTATTTCAGTTAATTTTTTTTCGGTTACAGATAAGTTTGAGACTAAAAACTTTACATGAACATTGAGTTCATTATCAATTTTTTGAAAGTGTAGATCTAATTCTGTACAAGCACGCAACAAGGTGTTCGCGGCGTACATATGTTTTCAGGGAACATAAATTACATTTAGATTATATTTTTGAAGGGCCAATAGTAATCTTTGTAATCATGCTGGAACTTTGTATAGAGATTTCTTAAAAATTTAAATGAGTGGTTTGTGGTCAGTTTCAACAATGGTTTTATTACCATAAATATACCTGTGGAATTTACTACAACCAAAGGCTATAGCCAGCAGTTCTTTTTCAATTTGAAAATAATTTAGTTGCGCCTTTTTAGAGTTGTAGAACCATACGCAATGACATTTTTTGCATGCCTTAACACAGCTCCCATTCCATCTTTAGAAGAGTAAACGAAGAGCACTATTTGTTTGTTAGGGTCAAAGTGACAGAGTATTGGTGATTGACATAGTAAATTTTTGATTTTTTCAAATTCTTGTGTATGTCACATATTCCTATCCCAGACAGAATCTTTTTTGAGTAGATCTCTTAGATTTCATGTTTCAAGTGCAAGATTTTTTACATATGGACTGAGATAGTTTATCATTCCCAAACCTCTTTGAAGGTCTTTGACGCATTTTAGAGTTGACATTCTTTTTATATATGGGTGTTCAAAATTGAGGTATCATTTTGATTTTGCCGCCATTTTTTTTTCTACCTGGAATTTTTATACGAGGTTTCTTTAGGTATATTCTAAATACATTCCGGTTAGTTAATATGGAACGTTACACGATTATTACAACATTTTTTGAAAATGGTAAAAGTTTTCAAGATGTAATTAGGAAATTTCGAACAAAATTTGGTAGAGAAAATGCTCCAACAAATCGTGTCATCAAGCTGATGGTTGATAAATTTCTAGAAACTGGATCTGTTCTTGATAACAGAGGCAACATTTATCAACGTAGTGGCCGTTCAACCGAGAATGTAGCAGCTGTGAGCAGAAGTGTTGAAGAAGATCCAAAAACTTCCATTCGTCATCGTTCGCAGCAATTAAACATCAAACCATCCACATTATTCAACATTTTGCATCGTGATCTCCACTTAAAGGCTTATAAGATCCAGCTGACGCAAGAATTAAAACCAACATGCATTACGTCGGCAATTCGTTTCTTGGGCAATCGAAAAACAAGAAGAAAATGAGAATTTTTTTAACAAAATAATCTTCACCGACGAAGCTCATTTCCAGCTCAATGGCTATGTCAATAAACAGAAATGCCGCATTTGGGGTGAAGAGAATCGAAAGGTTATCTTAGAGCAACCAGCACATTCACAAAAAGTTACGGTTTGGTGTGGTTTGTGGTGAGGAGGAATCATCGGACCATATTTTGTTGAAAACGCAAATGGAAATGCGATTACGGTCAATGGAAATTGCTACAGGGAGATGATCCGAAGCTTTTTGTGGCGGGAAATTGATGATTTGCACGTAGAGAATATATGGTTTCAACAGGACGGTGCCACTTGCCACACAGCAAGAGAAACGATGGATCTTTTGAAGGAAAAGTTCGAAGATCGCATTAAGGAATGATGTGGCCACCAAGATCGTGCGATTTGACACCGTTTGATTTTTTTTTGTGGGGTTTTGTGAAATCGAAAGTGTACAGCAATAATCCCACAACAATTCAAGAGCTTAAAAACAACATTATCGAGCAGATTTCAACCATTGAGAACAGTTTATTGAACAACGTGATTCAGAATTTTGGTAAAAGATTAGAAGCCTGCCGAAGTAGTAGAGGGGGCCACTTGGCCGACATAATTTTTCATTATGAACCGGAACCTATTTGTAATAAATTAAAATAAAAATATATTTAATATTTCAAAAAAAAAGTCTTTTTTTATTAAAATTAAAATGATACCTCAATTTTGAACACCCTATAATTAATTTTTTGGGATCAGGAGAAATTCCTTTTGAAGAAAATATATGACCTAGGTATTTAATGCTTGCCGAGCATAAGTTGCATTTTTCTTTATTAAATTTTAAGCCTATGGATTTCGCCTGCTCTAATCTTTAGTAGATCCAAATATTAAAAAATCATCAATATATATGAGCACGTTCTCTATATCACCAAAGAGTCGTACCATATATGAGTGAAAACTTTCTGATGCAGCATTTATTTCAAATGTTAACCTCAAAAATCGGTATCTTCGAAATGGAATGTTAAATGTGCATACATATGAGCTTGCGGTGTCTAGCTTTAACATCCAGACACCTGAATTTGCACCTAGAAAACTAAAATATTTAGCATTTCCTAATCTTGATCGAATATATTCAAAATCAGGAATTTCGAAGTGAGGTCGCTTAATAGCTTCGTTCAAATTTTTGGGATCTAAACAAACTCAAAGTGATTTGTTTGCCTTTTCCACCAATACCACTGAATTCACCCATTCTGTAGGCTCAGTAACTTTTTTTATTACATCTAAACCCTCCATTCTTTCAATCCCTTTTTAGTAGCGATCTAACAACTTAAAAGGAACTTTACGAGGTGCATCCATTTTTGGTTTTACATTCGTATCTACAGTAAGATGAACCTTTTCAGGTAGCCTACCTAAACCTTCAAAAACTTGATTAAATTCTCGTAATATTAAATTAATATCGCATTCATTTTCATTTTGTTTTAATAAATTTAAATCTATGCACGTTTTAAAACCTATTATAGGCATGCTATAATATTGCTTTTCAATAATATGAAATACTATTTCTGTATTTTTTCCATGTACTGTACATGTTATTGAACATGTTCCTAATGAATTTACATTTTGTTTTGTATAAATTAAAATTTTTTCTTTAGTATTTTGAATTAATTTTTTATCTAATGCTAAGTAATTGAATGTATTTATGCCAAGCACATTTGCTTCAGCTCCTGTGTCTAACAAACAATCTACTGATTTATTTTTCACTTTAAGTTTAACAGACCAAAAATTTTTTTCTTTACTAAAAATATTATTAACAAAAATTGTGCCTAAGAAAAAATTGTTTTCTACATTTTCCTTGATTAAATTTTCATTATTTGAATATTGAATATTATTACTACCTAGAAATTTAATTAAATTACTCATACACATGTTGGCCAAATGATTTAATTTTCCACACCTGTTGCATTCATGGGAGCACACTGTAGCTCCCATGACTTGACTAAGTTTTTTAACGTTGTAACAAAATCCACAATACTTTCATCAGGCTGTTGTTTTCTTGCAAAAAAATTGTGTCTATCCAATACTAGGAAATACATGGAAGAAAGTAATTATAGAATTTTTGAATAACCTCGTCATATTTTGCTGTATCAATATCCAGATTGAAAGAGGTGAATATGGGAAGGGCACCTGATCCAACATAATGTAGCAATACAGCCACTTTTCTTTTTTCCTCTTTTTGTTCCAATTCCTATGCCCTTCCGATATTTTGAATTGCAGATGCTAGCTTTTCCACGTGGTTACCAAATTAGCATTAAAGTTCAATGGCAGAACATTTAAATTTTCCATTATAAATTTAATTTTTATTTTATTTAATTTTTTTTTTTACTTTTAATTGATTATTAATATTAAATAAGTTAATTTTTATTTTGACCGTAATAAGTTTTTATTGATTTATTATTTTATTTTAATCGTACACATCTGACACCACGTTACTTTTTATTTATTAATAAGACGACAGCTCAGTTTGGACTAAACTTATATTTTATTTCATGCACTATGACTATAACAATAACTACAGCAAACTAATAACTATATACATATTTATAAACAATATAATAATGCCATCATAATACAATAATATAATATTGAGTAAATTGTAATACATTAATAATCACAGTTACATTGTAAATAGCATGTGATATTTTATATGTTATTTTATAAATTTAAAATTATGTTATCATCGCGTAAATTTTTCTATTAAATGTACCAAGTAATTGGTGAAAATACTTGGAACTGCATCTGACATTAAACGCGACATTAATTGAAAACACGATTCTGAAAAATGCAATTTACATATGCAACTATAGGCTGTTGGTTGCCAGTCTGATCTTTGTACAGCACTTATCCAAGGCTCTTTTAATCTTCCCAAAGGCTCTTTATCCGGAAATTTAAATATAGCCAAAATCTTTTAAAAATAAGAATTCAATTAAAAAATTTAACTGTACAAAAATATGAGTACATAAAATTAAAAATTACTAAAATTTAGAGTTATTTAAAATAAAATATTAATTTATTAATTTTCTTCTAATACTTTTAAAGTAGTATTGCAATTTAAAATTTTACATGAATATTCTATTTATAATAATTTTTTCTTTATAGACTGTGTAGAAAAAAACTAAAATTGTTTAACCAGAATCTGCTACTCCTTTTTTTCTTTTCTTTAAAATATTGCTGAAAAATATGATTTGAAAGTTAATTTTTTTTTTATTGTCATAAAGAAAAAACTTCAAACTTTATTTTTATATAAATTTTATAATTTTTTATTATAATTAAAAATATAAAACTTAGTTTGAACTAAAATAGATTTACCAAATTTGCAATACAATCTATTAGGAAGCTTTTAAATTATTAGGTTATGTTCACTAATTTATTATAATTGTGTACTCTCATTATTTTTTGAGCGTATTAAATGGCGGCGATATGAAATGCTAGAAAAAAACTGAACATTTTATTTTGCTGAAAATATGTTGAAAATTTCGAATTGAAAGCTGAAATTTTGCTATGTTAAACAAAAAATTCCAAATTTTATTTTAATATAAAGTTTGGCATGTTTTTGTAAATATTCCATATCGAAAACTCGAAAAGAAAATTGTTAATAAATGGGCATATTTCTCAAACTAAAACAGAAAAAAACAAAAAAATCAGCTGCCTCCACCACAGGACCGACCGCCACTACACAAAAAATACAATGGCAAAATTTATACGATTTTTTACATAATAATTTATATAAAAGTAAAATAACTTCTAATAATTTAATAACATTTTGTTTTATTCAATAAAAATAATTATATGCAATGAAATCGTAAAAATATATGTACATTCATTCATACATCCATTAATTATTATTATTATTGTAATGTAGATACATGATTTTTTTTTCCTTCAAAAAATAATATTAAAAGTAAAAAATAATAAAAACTGTAAACTATAAAATACAAAACAAACATAAGATTAATATTAAATCTGCTAACAAAAATTTTACCGTTTTAATTTTATGTCATCAACAAATGAATAATATGCATTGGCATAGATATAAGTACATACATATGTATGTATAAAAATTTTTAGAGATATAAAAAAAAAACAAAAAAAATTGTTCATATATGAAGTGTTACGTATGAAAGTTAGTCGGATCAAAAAATGTTCTATGACAAAGTTGTTCCTCTTTACTTGTGTAACAACTTTTTCTTAATAATTTTTCTCACAAAATTTTTCTGTTACGAAATATTCGTAAAAAACTTAAAAAGTACACTCGTAAACTACCACTTGCGGTTGTCCGATTTGCTCCAAAAGCTTATCAATCCGAGATATTTACGTCAAAACCTTAAATATGAAATTTTAAAAAATTCCGCTCAGTCGTTTAAGCTGTACACGGGTCCACAGACATACCCACACACGCACCCACACACACATACACACACAGACGGACATCATGCTGAAAATTTTTTTACAGCCTTCTAAAATTAAATGCACACCGGAGTAGTGCATTTTTGCGAAAATCTCGGGTACAAATTTTTAGTATGAAAACAATACCTACCTTATACATTAATGTCGCATACATTCGGTAATACAGTCGGTAAAAATCTTATTAAAATGTTATTTTTCGAAGCTTTTTCTCACAATACATTTACAATTCACACAAGCCCATTTAAGTATTTTGATATCTCAGGCCAACCCAGGCCTTCTAAAAATTAATGTAGGTAATGGGCTTGGTAAAATACATACAAAAAAAATGAGCGGAAAGCTCAGAAAATGACATTTCTTTAAAAAAAATTATTTTGATTTTTTTCTTATATTTTTACCCAAAAATATGATTTTTTACGAAAATGTATATTAAATTTTCATTATGAAATTCTTGTCCAAAAATGGCAAATTTTAATTCAAATTAAAGTTTAGAATATTTCTGCTACGATCTCACAAAATTTCAGCTTTCAACTCAAAATTTTTAATATATTTTTCATACAAAATATAGGAATGCTTTTTTTAAGCATTTTCACATGACAGCCATTTGAACACTATCAAAAACGATTGAGAGTAAACATTTTTCATGATTTAGTGAACATAACCATAGAATAATAAATTACATATAGACGAGACACCTCAAGTAAAAATTTGCTATAACATTCTATTAAGAGAGCTTTTAACTTGCCTCCACTCGTAGGAAGTTTTTAATTTTTCCTATGGTCATAGCATACTATTTAATATTTTTGTTTATATATTTATAATATAAGTAATATTAAAAGAGAACAAAAAAATTATTAATTTTTGTTCTTGGTGTATTTCATTTTAATAGATCGTCTACTATTTAATATTTATATTTTCAATGTATATATTTTATTAGAATATACATACATATTATTTGAAATACATAATATGTTAACAGATATTAGGTTTTGAAAAGCCAAATAGAATTTGACTTAAAAGCATTTTCAAATTTGATTATTTCAATTTAAAATTTTTCTTAGAATGTTTTTTATGAAGAAAACTGTTAAATCATAAAACTCTTTCTTCAATTTGAAGGAAATCTATCTTAACCAGAGCTGCAAACCGTATTCGAACCCGAACCCAAAACAGCTCCGGAACAAGCATTTTGACGAACCAGAACCCGAACCTGAACCCAGTAAAAAATTGCATTTGGTTCAGATTCACCATTTCATTCACAATCAAATTCAACAATGTTTTTTTATTTTAAACTGAGAATAAAAAAAATATAAAACAAAATAGTAAAATACTTACATAGTCACATATTTGCGTACTGTGTATGCACACGTATTATGCTAAGCAATTTAAATATGTACGTACCTAGTAATATACCTACTAGAAATATATGTAAGTAAGTAAATACAACTACAAAAATTATTTAGAGAGATAATATTCTACTTGTATATCAGTATATCCAAATGTGTATTGCTTTTGGTATAGCTAGTCATAGTTTACATATTCCATTCCAAATAGAAAGAAGTAAACACAATTTGTTTTGTTTTTTTCATGTTTCTTCAAGAATTTTTTTCTCTACTTCTAATTTCTATGCCTACTATGCACTTGCAAATAAAATAAAGCAAAAAATAATACATAAGTAAAATTAATAGATTTTGATTTGCAATCAAAAATTTGAACCCGAACCCGGACTGAACCCACTAAAATTTTCCAGTTCGAACCCAAACCCGAACCTGAACCCGATTTTTTGTGCGTTTGCAGCCCTGATCTTACCTAAGTGAAGTATTTTTACACATGTTAGAGCAATACAATACAGGATAACTAATACTAGATTTACATACACGTAACCTTATATGTATGTATGAGAAAATATAATAGTAAACCTACTTTAAATTCTAATAACTTTTCAGAATAATATTTAAATTTAAATTAATTTAAAGAATAAGATTGATTTTATTGTCACTATAAAAGAGATTGAAATACATGGAAATTATTGATACTTTAAAATAGATTATGATTGATACTAAAAACTATAAACTTACTTAACTAAACAAAAATATTATTTTGGTTTAATTACTTATTAACTTAAATATGATTATTTTGAAATTAAACTTTTTAATAAAGTAAAAATATTTAATAAAAATAAAAAATGCATGCCTTGCTTATAATGAAAAATTTAAAAATATGTAGTTATTTATATACAACAAAGATATCAATTTTTCTTTTCTCCTCTTTTTAATATATTAAGTTTAGCGAAATTTTTGGACTGTCGAGAGCTAACTCTTGATATTTTTCAGATTCCCAAACACAAAACTTTCGCAACAATACCAGTATGAAATAGTCTAGAATTTTTAAATGATGGTAATATGGTTATTTTTTATAAACCAATCAGAAAATTTGTTACAAGCGGATGTTTTTATAATACATAATTCTACGATATTTTTCTTAGTACCTTCAATATCAGGTGTTTTGTTTGTAACTGCTTTGAAAATATTTAAATGGTAAGAACAAATTTCAAAAAAATTGTTTGTGGGCGCTATCCCTTTTCCAAAGTCAGTCTGTTTTGAATAATTTTTGTGGAATATAAATCTTTCAGATGTGATTTGTAACGATATTGTTTCACCCGTTTTTCTCCTAATATTTTCGCAATTCACACAGTTAATTTGAGGGAGTATTCTAAAAAGTACATACCCTGAGAAATATCTAAGTGAAAGTTCTTCTGCAATTAAAATATTATCTTCAATAATATTGTATTCTGGCATTTCTTCATCTTTTTCTAGACTATTATTTTCTTCCTCTACATTTTCTTTCTGTTTTGTACTTCTTTCGTTAAAATTGATATCATCATTTGATTCAAAACTCGGACTTGTTTCAACAATACTTTCGAAAGAGAAAAAATCTTTATCAGGCTGACAATTTGAATTATTTGAAAAATATTATATTGTATGGCACATAATTTTGGCAAGTGTATTACATAGATTATAAAGAGAAGGGTTTTTATTAAATCCACCTTTAGCTCTAACTGCGGAAACTAAATTTTCTAATGGATCTTGGTTGATTTTATACGTAAAAAAAAATTAACCTCCGGATACTCTTTAAAAAAGTCTTCAGACAAAGCTTAAGTAACCTTAATTGTTTGCACTAATCCTTCTACCCAAAAACTCCTATTGAGTTCTTCGAAACTAATCGTATTTAGCTTCTCCAAAGCATTTTCCAAAAAATCGTGAGTGACTCCTATACGTTTTAGTGGATTTCTGTACAAATTTTTTGCTAAATGGTTTTGAACTATTAAGACAATCAAACAAGTTGTTCATAAATTGCAAGAAATTTGCCGTTGAAATTGTGTTTTCTGCAGTTTTTGAACTATACATTCCTACTTGATGTGCAGTTTGAATGGCAGCCTTCATAGTGTTACCAAAAACTTGTGAAGCATATGAAACTTTCATTTTTTGCCAATTATTGGGTTTTACTTGTCCTAATGTTAATTTGCAACACATTTTTGTAGAATTATCTTTTTCCGCATAAAATATCTCTTCAACACATTTTCAAGTAACAATACCACCTTAGAAAAAATATTTTTTAGCAATAAGGCATTATGAGCACTTTTTAGTAAATGGGGAACATCATAAACTGCATATATTTTAGAAGATTTGTGGAAAAAGGACGGTTTATCTTTAGGTGTTCCTAATAAATTAAAGCAGCTTCTATTATTACAGCATTTCCTATGCACCTTATATTAAAGCCCATATGCTTTTAATTTTCTCAACTAAAAGTTTACCAAAAATAAGTTTTTCTGTAGCGTAAAAACTAATTATGTATTTCCAATCCGAAAAAAGTGCTATATATAATACGCATACGTGTTTAGCAACTTAGCAATAAAACAACGTTTGTTGTATCGCAATTTCATCCAAAACTAACATTACCTCCCATTTTGCCGGTAGTAGATTCGATGAAAGAGATCTTAAAATGTCAATATCAATGATACCTGGTGTAAGATTTTTAATTGGCTGCGACCGATTCAAAGTTCTTAAACAAGGTAAATTTGAATTTAAATTATTTGTTAAATATTTATAAAATGAAAGCGATTTATAGTTCATGTCAAGAGCTAATTCTTATTATTATTTACCCCTTTAAACCATCAATAAAAAATAATAATGAACATTTCCTTTGTCTCACTTTGTGTTATCGTCTTTTTGCAGATGATACAAGGTGCGCTTTCTTTATTGTGTTTATTTTGTTACTTGCTCTAAGTTTCTTGTATTTCTCTAGGAGTTTCGAATATTTTGACGTATAAAACTTTAAATTCTGTTGCGACTTCAAACAACAGTTGCTGTTTACATCTGAGAATATTTCTTCCATCTCTAAGCGAAAAACTGGGGGTTCGTAAATGGTTAATTCACTAAAAGTTAAATCCTCATTATACCCGTACGATAAGTATCGGGTATATTAAAATTACTCCTCCGTTTGTAACACCTCGAAATAAGCGAGCTAGATATACCTTCAAAGGTATGGATCGGATCAGAATCAAATTCTGAGTCGATTAAGTTATGGCCGTCCGTCCGTCCGTCAGCACGCTAACTCAAAAACTAAAAAAGCAAGAATCTTGAAATTTACACAAAATATTCTGGGAGCAATTTATAGGTTCCCTATTTTTTTTGGTTGAGTTCCGACCAACACTTCGGGTAGCTCCCGAACAACTAACTTTTAGATCTCCACAATTTTTTTGAAACAGAGCCATGAAATTTTAACTGCTGATAGATATCATAAAAATATTAATTTTATGTTAATATTAATTTTTCTGTAGCCCCACCCGTTAAGGAGCTACAGTCCCCCAAAGTTCAAAAAATCTCTATATTGAAATTGTTATAACACAAGCTCTATAAAGTATATCTTCAATATGAAAATTCCAAACGATGCTATTATGAGCTTTACAAACATGTATATAATAAATATATACTTATGCTATACGGTGTCTTAATTTACCATTATGCGAAACTGAATTATTGCAAAATTCTTTAACCCTTCTATCTTCTAAACGGTTTAAGTTGGAAATTTGAAATTTTGACAGAAGTTAGATCTTTTTATGAGTCGTTTCAGAAATTTTTTTTTGTATCACCCCCCGTTTAGGAGCTGTAAGGGGTCAAAAACTGAAAATTTCTTATTTTTAAACACCTGTTAAACTTTTTTTGAAGTAATACATAAAAATTAAACGTTCAACATTATACTCTTATTTCTGTTAACAACTTTTTTGAAGAATATAGGGTTACTTTATAATCGACGAAAGTGTTACTTGATTTTTTCAAATTTTCTAACAAATTTCTTTAACGATTTTTTTGCATTTTGGTTTACTCGATAAATTGAAATTGTTGAGGATATAATGCGTAGTACAAAAAATGTAAATAAATAAACAACATAACGGTTGCTTGAAGAATTTTTATTTATATGATATTGATATACATACATACTTACATATGTATATAATAATATTATGTTTATTTACATATCGTATATGTCACCGATGAATGAATGATAAGAGTATAGATGTATATTATATAGCGCCGTATTTACATACATATATGTATTTTATTGTATTTATAAGAAATTATTCTATGAATGGAAATATTTTTAAAGAAATATTGCAATATATGGCGATATTATGTGACTTATAACAATATAAATATACTATGTCCGCATTAATATAATATAATTAGTCCGTTATATTATATTAGTCCGTCCGTCTGTCCGTCCGTCTGTCCGTCAGCAAGATAACTCAAAAACTAAGAAAGCTAGAGTCTTGACATTAACACAAAATATTCTTACAACGATTTGTAGGTTCCCTATTTTTTTTGGTTGCGATCCGACCACAACTTCGGGTACCTCTCGAACACCTAACTTTTGGGTCCCCACATTTTTTTTGAAATAGAGACATGAAATTTTAACTGCTGATAGATATTAATTTATAATTTACAACTTTTTTTTGTAGCCCCATCCGTTACGGAGCTACAGCTCCTCAAACTTTTAAAAAGTCTTATTTTTAAATGCATATGTCTCATGTTCTACTTAAGATTTTTTCAATCAGAAAACGTCATTCGACAGGTATTTTTTTTTAATTTATAAATTAGTATCAAAATTGTACAATTTTTTTAAATTTAGTATTTAAATTTACCGTTATATGAAAACCAAATTTTGCATGATTTTTCTACCCTGATAACTCCGGAACGCTTTCAAATACGGACTTACAATTTTGAGAGCAGAAAGAACTCTTAGAATTGGTATAAGTTTGCTCAGAATTTTTTTTTAAAACCACCCCCTGTTTATGAGGTATTAGGGCTCAAAAATTGAAAATTTGCTATTTTTAAACATCTTTAACTTAGGCACCTGTACACATTTTTCTTCGGCAAGACAAAAAAATTAAAGGTCCAGTAATATATTTGTACGTGTATTAATGGTTTCTTTTAATTGTATAGGGTTCCTAAGTTACAGCCCCCCAAAATTTCAAAAAACCCCCAATTTCAGTTGTATATATCTCAGGTTCTGTGTAGTAGTTTTACAATCTAAAAACACTAGAAGACCGGAATTTTTGTTATCTCCATAAGACAATATCAAAATTATGCAATAGTTTGTAATTTACTATTTAAATTTACCGTTATGTTAAAACCAAATTTTGCATGATATTTCTTTTTTCATAACTCCGGCACGTTTTGAGATAGGAACCTGAAATTTTGAGACAAGAAAGAACTTTTAATGAATGAGTATAAGTTTTCTCAGAAAATTTTTTGGTAGCGCCCCCTCTTTAAGAGTTATTACTCCTCATAAATTGAAAATTTGCTATTTTCAGGCACCTGTAAAAATTTTTCCTCGGCAAGACATGAAAATTAGAGGTTCAATAATATATTTTTACGTATGTTAACGGGTTTTTTTAATTATATAGAGTTCCGGACTTACAACCCCTCAAAATTCCAGAAAAGTCAATTCTTCACATTTTTTATACCGTACGATAAATAATTTATACTTATGTATAGCATAAATTATTAAACTTAGGCATTATACATTGGCCGCTTAGTATTAAATGGTACTATAGCATATTTGGAAAAGTTAGATAGATAATCGTTATTCGGAAGGTTAGAATCTGCTTTTGAAGAATGTATAAACATATAGTTTGAATATATGTACAACCCACAGTTCTAGAAATTATAAAATTTCACCCAAATTAATTTAAAATACTAAAAAATTAAAAAAATAATATTATAAGCAGAGTGATAGGCATACTAACGGATTGTACGGGTATCTAAGAGTTGACAAAGGCAACTGTATTCTTCCCCGTTTAATATACATTTACCGCTTAGTATTAAATGGTATAGAATATTTGAAAAAGTTTTAGATTGATAATCGTTATGTGGAAGGTTAGAATCTGCTTTTGAAGAATGTATTTTTTTTTTTTTTTCCTAAGGGAGGTGGGAATTTTCCAAAGACACCAAGAATTACCCCTTGGTAGTGTCAAATTCTTACTGACTAAACCCACCTCCCCCTTTAGCCAATATAGTGGGATGAAACCCTTACCTGCGAACGCAGTATATTGGCTAGGGAGTAGGGATAGGAAAGGATAGGAAAATGGATACGAAAACATTGAATTGGGAGTGGGACTGTAAGGAAACAATGAATCCGCCTATTATTATTTTGCTAACAGTGACTAAAGGCGTCACAACAGTTACAACATGTAGTATATATATTACTTACATGAGGTAATTATTGAAGGCAACCCCCACTGTCACTGTAGGCTGTTATTATTGGTATTAATATTCTTATTAATATTATTATTATTGTACTACAGAGTCAGCGCCATTAATGGATTACAACGTGCAGCAGTATATAACACCTTACTTGCATGATATAACCATATAGTTTAAACCATATAGTATAAACATATAGTTTAAATATATGTACAACCCATAGTTCTAGAAATTATAAAATTCACCCAAATTATTTTAAAATACTAAAATATTAAAAAAACAAGTAAAAGTAACAGTAAGTCGATGCAACCGACTTATTTATACCCTACACCTAAAAAAGTCAAATTAAATTAAAAATCCATAAGTTATTTTAGTTAGGTATTTAATATAACTAAGCTTAAAAAATAAATGCTTTTACAACCTTTGTACAAAATTTCAGATTTCTACCTATATTAAATTCAAAAATATGCTTGTTAGGTCTTGGGAAGTGTGTGAAGGCACCTGGACCACCACCCCAATTCATCTCAAAATTTAGAGACATCAACAGAGTAAAACATTCTTATATCAAATTTCAAGTTTATATATTTATTAATTTCGAAGATATGCTTGTTTGGTCTTGGGAGTTGTGTGGCAGATATCCGAACAACCATTCTTAAATTTTGGACAAATCAGGGATTCAGGAAACAACACTCTAGTTGTTTCTAATTTGAAGTTTCTATCTTTATTAATTTCGAAGATATGCTTGTTCGGTTTTGGGAGTTGTATGGGAGGTACCCGAACGACCACTCCAATTCATCTCAAGTTTTAGGCAAATTAGGAATTTAGGAAACAGCACCCTCGTATCAAATTTTAAATTCCTATCTTTATTAATTTCGAAGATATGCTTGTTCGGTTTTGGGAGTTGTATGGGAGGTATCAGAACAGAAACGAGTTTAGTTATATTAGATTTATAGGTAACTTTTACTTTTCTCTTTTTTGGTAACGTTTTTGGAGAATTGTCATTATCTGGGTTAGCTACAGTTTCACGTACATGAACTTCCTTTGTTTTTGGAGTAAAGGGACTTACTGCAGGTGCACTTGTAGATGTATTAGTGCTCACTGCGTTCATACTCACTTTCTGAAGGACTGGAGTCGTTATTAGTTACTAAATGAAAAAATAATATTATAATAAAACGGTACAAAATTTTTAATATATTTTTTAGAATTTTTTTGTAAAAGACTATTATTTTTCTACTTTTAAATACTAAACAATATAAATATTAAACGAATTTAAAAAAATGATTTTATAGAATTCATCTATTTAATTAGAATTTTCTTTAAATGTGCTCGCAAAAAGTATAAGAATACTACTTTGAGCGTTATAAATTATATTCTTATAATATATAATATAATATACATGCTTGTAGTATAACAGTAGCATTTTTACATCGTACATCGTCAATATTAATCAGTTACTAAGTTTAGTTTTCTTCCGTTAATTTCTTTGCATTAAAATTTTATTTATTTACTTCTTCATTAAAACATTCCGACATACATTAAATACATTACATTAAAATTCCATTACATTACATTCCGACATACATTAAAAAGAAAAAAACAAAAAAAAAATTATTACTTAATTAGTGCTGAGTTTACTAATTTTTGTTTTATTTAAACAATAAGTGCACTCTTTTTCGTAAAAAAAAAAAAAAAGAAAAACATAAAAAAAAAATAAAAATATTTTCTTTTAACTGACCTATATTTAATTGAACTTATATTTAGTCGGTATTATTTTTTTGCAAAAACTGACCTACTTTATTGTGTATTTTATTTTAAATGATTACTCATTGCAATAATTTAAAATAAAATAAAATTAGTAAGTATTAAATGTAAAATTTCAACCTGCACCAATATTGATAAAAAATCAGAAATGATTACTTGTAACGGTTTTGTTCAGATTCATTTCATGGAACATATCTGGGGTTAGAGAGAAACCGGCAGATGTCAAGACTAAAAGAATACTTTGTATGTGAACAATGTCAGAACATTCAACGTATAGGGAAAAATTATTATGATAATCTGATTTCCAAACTTGACTTATTATATGATGAGTAGAATACGTGCATAAATAAATGTATGAGAGTGCTGGAGTTAAATTGGAAGCCATTTGCAGATCTTTGTCTGAGAATTGATGAAAATGAATTATCTACATCTTTCATCAGCAACGAATTTAACTCACGCAGTGTTTTAAAATCTCTAGAGCAAGATTTTCAATATCTTAGAAGATATCTTAACACTTTAAAAACTGAGCTTAAGGATGCAATTAAACATCTCAGTATTTCCAGTCAAACAACCAATACTGTTGAAGTTAATTTTAAAAAAGAGCTGGCTGAAATTAAAGATACTGTGACGTCTCTGACTAATATTATTAGCAAGAAAATAAATCCTCTTTACAAAGATTATGGTATTCTTGAAAATGTTTTTGCTAATGAACCTTTTAATAATCCTTCTATTGAGCTACAGTCAATTGAAGGGTCTCAAGAAAATCTTACAGTTACAAATAATGAAGAAAGTATCGAAAAACCGCAGTACTGTTCAATACACGTAAAAGGTCTTTCATTCTTTGTAAACGACTATCATATAAAGGAGTTCTTACAGTTAAATTTTAAAATAACACCCATTAGTGTCAAAAACATTACTCCACGCTCCATCAATAGAAAACGAGTTTGGTATTGCTGTTATAAAATCGATGTGCCAAAAGATTCTTGCTCTCTCTTGCTTTCTAAGGACATTAGTACAAAATGGAAAACTCTTAATGCAACTGCTATACTTTGGTACGATACAATTAAGAATAACCAGCATGGTAAAAAAACTAGAAAAACCAGCAAGGTAAATAAAACAATAAATTTATAAATAAAAGTACTAATAAAATAACACATTACAAAAAAAACTGATAAATTAAACCACAACATAACCTTTCCGGCTTCTATAGAGTATGGTAACAGATTTCCACATTTTATCTACAATAGTTTTCATAAATCCCACAATCAAAATACACAGATAATATCTAAACAGTTTAAAAACTTATCACACAATCATAAACCAAACACTACACGTATTGAAATCAATCCAAACAATCATACTATACAAGCAGACAACTATCTTTAATAAAGGGGAAACATTGGCAAACAAAGCTTTATTAATCCACTTTATCCGCCTACGGTTCGTTTATCAAAACAATTCTCACCGGACACGGACAGTAATTTTTGTTCTTGCTCGTTTAAGTGATCATCGTGTGTATGAAAACGTAAGACTGTATCTTGCATACTTGCACAATCAAGATGATCACGTGTGCATCGATGGCAAAACATTAATGAATACCAAGGTACTCATTCAGGCAGAAGGTTTACCATCTAACTTCAATGTTATTAAATCTCTTTTTAAAGTTCCACGAAACATTAAATATATCGAAGAAAGAGGTTATGTCTGATTTAGATTCCTACCGTAGTTATGTTTCCAATAAAAGGATGGAGTACATGCAAAGGACTAGAGAGACACACAGCAAATTTTTTCGATCCGTATCCTAATTTAATAAAAATAACAGAGACTTCTTCCACAAAAAATTTTTCAAATAAAATTTCTTTACAGAATCCTTCAATAATGAATCTTAAAATTTACTATCAAAATGTCAGAGGGCTTCGTACAAAAACAAAAAATGTCCTATTGAATTCTGCTATTATGGATTATGACGTCTACCTCTTCACAGAAACATCGTTAAACTCATCTATAAAAAATTTGGGAATCTTATTTTGTTTTCCGAAAAGACAGATACAATTCTAGTGAGTTAGATCAACAATTTATATCTTTAAAAGGCGGTGGAGTTTTGATTGCAGTTAAATCGAAATTTAATGTATCTGAAATTAATATATCCATAAATGAATCCTTAGAGATAATTGGAGTTAAAATTCAGCTTATCAATAAAAATTTGTTTTTTATTAATTGCTGTATTCCTCCAAATTCACCAGTTGAAAAATACGAAACTTTTTGTTCCATACTAGAAAATTTGTCAACAAATCTAACTCTAAACTCAGAGATCTTCGTTTGTGGAGATTTCAATATTCCAAATCTAGTGTGGAAACAGCATACTGATGATATATACCTTCTGCCTATTAAGGTTAATAACGATACGGAGGCTCATTTAGTAGACACATTAACTTTTTGTAATATTCCACAAATTTCAACTATTACAAATCAACAACATAAGCAACTAGACCTTGCATTTTCTTCGGATTGGTACAACTCGTTGATAATTTCATCTACAATTCCATTAGTTAATATAGATCTTTATCATACACCTATTTCTTCTTTTTCTTTCTTTAATTCCCCCCAAATAAATGACATAAATAATTCTAAAACATTTAAATTAAATTTTAACAAGTCCAACCGTTTAAACACATATTTGAATTGTTTTAACTTTTATTTAATTTTTGAAAACAAAAATATGGATTCGATGCTAAAAATATTTTATAATATTATGTATTGTGGCTTTGATATGTTTGTTCCGCGTATTGATACTAAACGCGTAAACAATGGTCCGCCCTGCTTTACCCCTAATCTGAAAAATTTGAAAAATCGAAAGAACAAAGCTTGGCGTAATTATTTAAAATCAGGACAAAATAAAGACTATATTAACTTTGTTAATTTATTTAACCATTTTAAAGTTCAAGTGGAAAACAGTTATAAATTATATGTTGATCGTACTTCTACAAATTTAAAATGTAATCCTAAATTATTTTGGAATTTTATTAATTCAAAAAGGAAATGCGATCAATTTCCTATTTACATGAATTTTAATGATATCACAAGTAATTATTCCACTAAAATAAAAGTTTCTTTGTAAGTATTTTTCTAGCACATTTTCCAACTTTGACTCCATCGTTGATACAAACTACTTCCATCTTAATAATAATTTAAAAATTTTTTTTTTTTTTTTCTTTCCTAAGGGAGGTGGGAATCTTCCAAAGACACCAAGAATTTTCCCCTTGGTAGTGTCAGATTCTTACTGACTAAACCCACCTCCCCCTTTAGCCAATATAATGGGATGAAACCCTTACCTGCGAACGCAGCATATTGGCTAGGGAGTAGGGATAGGAAAGGATAGGAAATGGATACGGAAACATTGAATTGGGAGTGGGACTGTAAGGAAACAATGAATCCGCCTATTATTATTACTATTTTGCTAACAGTGACTAAAGCCGTCACAACAGTTACAACATGTAGTAGTAGTATATAGTACTACATGAGGTAATTATTGAAGGCAACCCCCATTGTCACTGTAGCGGCTACTATTATTGGTATTAGTATTCTTATTAATATTATTATTATTTTACTACAGAGTCAGCGCCATCAGTGGATTACAACGTGCAGCAGTATATAACACCTTACTTGCATGATATAACCAAAGATGGCTCCACTGTAGCAGCTATCATTATTATTATTATTATTATTATAATTATTATTACTATTATTTATGACCTGACCGGGATTTGAATCCAAGATCCTTCGATTGAAAGGTTGGCGACTTAACCACACCGCCATGATTCAGATTAAAAACGTTCTTGGAAAATATTGGTAATAATTCCTTATCTGAACCAGATTTAGTTCCAGAGAAAATCTTAAAAAATTGTGCTAGATCTTTGGCATTACCCTTGTCGATACTTTTTAGAACTTCCCTACTAACAGACATATTTCCCGATTTATGGAAGGAAACTTATATTAGACCAATATATAAAAAATGTGCTAAAATAATGTTACTAATTATCGTCCTATAGCCAAACTATCATGTATTCCAAAAATGTTTGAGAAAATAATTTTTGACAATATATTTTTGAATTGCGCTAAAATTTTAGTACCTAATCAACATGACTTTGTTAAAAAAAAGGTCAACCGTAACTAACCTCGTTGAAACAACTTCTATATTAATTAATAATATGGAATCAAGAGCTCAAACAGATGTCATGTATAGTGACATGAGTAAAGCTTTTGATTTGCTACCGCATGATATTATTTTGTTTAAACTTAAAAAATTAGGGTTCCCGGCCTATCTTCTTAAATGGATTGAATCTTATCTTATTGATAGGCATTACAAGGTTCTATTTAGAGATATCGTTTCCTCTTCTTTTGTAGCAAACTCTGGCGTTCTACAAGGAAGTCATCTAGGTCCGTTATTAATGATGTTGTTTCAAAAATTGAATATAGTAACGTTCTTATCTACGCTGACGACATAAAAATTTTCAAGAAAATCACTTGTGTTCAAGATAAAATTCATCTTCAATGTGATTTAGATAATTTTGCTAACTGATGTACTAAAAATTTTCTTAAACTAAATGTTAATAAATGTGCAGTCGTATCATTTTCTCGCCTGTCTAGTCCCATCCTCCATGATTATTACCTAAAAGTAGAATTCATCAAAGATCTAGGTGTATATTTCGATAATAAACTTAATTTCAGACTTCACTATAATTATATTATCAACAAAGCAAATTCAATGCTAGGCTTCATTAAAAGATGGTCAAAAGAATTTACTGATCCATACGTTACCAAATCTCTTTATATCAGCGTAGGTCGACCAAATTTGGAATATGCCAGCCGAGTATGGTCACCATATTTTAAAATACATATTAATAGGATTGATTCAGTTCAAAAAAACTTCTTAAGATTTGCTTTCAACCATTTAAACTGGGATGATCGTAATAACTTACCTCCTTATGAGCACAGATTAAATCTGATCAACTTAACTTCGCTCGTAAAAAAACGTGATTTAGCTGATGTTATTTTCTTTACGGATATTTTAAATAAAACTACGTACTCGACATTCATTCGGAGTAAAATTTTACTAAACAGTAACACTCGAACGCGATCTCCGGATATGTTCATAATAATTTGTCATAGAACCATGTATGGGAAATTCGAACCAATTTGATTCAATATTTGAATTTTAATGTAAATTTAATTTTGTAAATTTGTGATTTCTATTGTACCTTATTTGAATTAAATAAGAAATGAATAAATAAATAAATAAATATAAATGAGCCTTTGCTTTTTTTTCCAATATGAAATTTTTTCTTGTATGAAGTTTTTGTTCCAAAATTTACAATTTTATAACGAATAAACAAACCAACTTAACAAGAACAATTTTGTTTATTAAATTAAATTTTTTTTTTTAATTTGTGTAGCTAACAATGTATAAGTAATTGATTTTAAATTTTTTTTAATTTCTTTATTTATTAAATTTTTAACGGTTTTTTTTTCATCAAAATGAAAGTGATTTTTGTTTTTGAATGTGATGAAAAAAACCGTTATAAATATATTTTTCTTACATACAAACTAATAATTGTATAATTTAACAATTTATTATAAATGCATCTTTAATTTTTATGAGAAATGATCTGATGACCGATATTAGTAGTATAAATATGGGGGTTCTGCGTAAATCAGATGACGTAGTAAAATTTTTAACAGCTGTGAATTATGAGACATATTACGGAATAAAATTGTTGGAGTGGTATTATGAAATTGGGATGACGATTGAGTGTGACGGTTGAGATATGGGTGTGAGTCGGTTCTGAGGGTGAGTTGGGGGTATTGGGTCGTGGTTTGTTTGGGAGTGACAGAAGATTTGTTGGGGGTAGCAGGGCTGCTGGTTGCTGATGTGTGGTTGTTTTGTGTTGGTAGTGGGGGTATGTCTGGCTCATGGCCATCCGTCTAATATTATATCCCCAATATGTATAGCTGTGATGGTAATGAAAATGAAAATAATAAAGGTTAGAAGGTATTTGTCGAAGTTATTGATAGCAGGTGCCCGTACTAAGTTGCTGAAAACAAGTATAAAGTTATTGGAGGCTAAAAAAAAAAAAATTCTTGCCAGTTTTTTTGATACGCCTATAGTTGTGAGAGATTAAAAAAATATGGTTTGATGAATTTGGAATTAATTATGTCATATGTGATAAGAATAATGTGGTAGAATAATAGAATTTCTTATCTACATTATTTATTATATTAACACAGTACAATAAAATTTGTCCGTGGTTTCTATTTTATTAAAAATTTTAATTGTTAGCTCTAAGTTCTAATAGAAAATTTTAAAAAGATTAATAAATTAAAATTCTAAGAGATAATAAAAAATTAAATAAAATACTTTAGGTTATTCATTAGCAAAGCATTAACAAAAATGAAACGTTCAGTTAAAAATATTGATAATTTTAAAACTTGTTTAGATTGCAATGTAAAAGTATTATGTAAAGATTGGCTGCATCATACTAGAACTTTTTTGCATAAGAAAAATGTAAAAGAACTTGTGGAAGGTGATTTGAAACGTGTGAAAAGTTATTTTAGCGAACGGGTAGAGACTTTCCTGTTGGAAAATAATGATGAGAGCAATATACTACCCGAATTGTTTTTGCAAAATTCTAAAGAAAGGATTATCAAATTATTAAGTGCGATGTTAACAACACATAAAGCGTATAAATTTAATTTAGAGCTATTTGCTGAATATATGAAAATTCAGAAAAAAGGAAATGCTGAAGATGAGTTTGATGATGAACTTATAACATCAATAAAATCATTTAACAGTAAGATGGTGCGTATATTACACAATCCAGAAATAACTGAAAACTATGACCGGCTGTCGCAGAGTATTATGAAAAAGACTGACGAATTTCAAAAACGAGATAGTGGATGGGCATTAATTAAAATTATTCATTTAGAAATTAACATCAACCAATATAAACCTTTGCGTGGTTCACAATATCTACCATTACCATCGTTTATAAAAAATAAAAAAGCCTGTGTTAACGTTATGAATTCAGATGAATATTGCTTCAAATGGAGTGTAGCAGCAGCATTTCACACCGGAAAACGTCCTGAGCAGGTATCAAGGTATAGAATTCCCGATATAAGAGCAAAAAGAATTACTTTACAGAATAAGATGGTTTTAAAATTCGATGGACTAACATTTCCACTTAAAGTTGTTGATATCACAATATTTGAAGAAATTAATCCATCAATCAGCATAAATGTTTTTGGATATGAAAAAGTGAAAATAAATAACAATACCTTCTTTCAAATTAATGAGCCATATTATTGCACAAAAAGAGAAAAGATGCATCATATCAATCTATTGCTGATAGAAAACAAAGAGAAAACCCACTATGCTTATATAAAAAATATATCCAGATTAATTCGTTCGCAAATAAGCAAACATAAAGGAAGGATTTTTTTATGCAATAATTGCTTGATCCATTTCTATAATGAAACTGATTTAAAACAACACGAGCCTGAATGCAACAAAATTGTTACAACAATGCCGAAAGATGAAAATAAAATACTAAAATTCAAAAACTTATATAAATACTTAACTTATATAAATTATATAAATAATATAACTATAACTTAACTACTTATATAAATATAATAACTTATATAAATAAAAATAAAAAATGGTGGTCCCTTTCGCGATTTATGCAGATTTTGAATGTATTCTTCAAAATATTGATGCGTGGTCATCAGATCCACACATCTCTTCAACGACAGATATTCAAGAACATGTCCCTTGTTCTTTCGCTTATTATATCAAATGTTCATATGATGATGGCTTAAATATATTCCGAATGCAGACTAATCCTGGATGTGAGGAAGATTTTGCGAAGAATTTGATTGCAGATGTAATAAATATTGCTTGTAAGTATTTAAAAAAAATAGTTCCAATTAAAAAATTAACAGAATTAGAATTAAAAGTTCAATTAGAAAGTAAGTTTTGTCATATTTGTGAAAATGATTTAACAGAAGAGAGAGTAATGGATCATTGCCATTTTACTGGTAATTATAGAGGTCCAGCTCATAATATTTGTAATTTGCAATTTGAAAAACCAAATTTTATTCCAATTTTTTTCCATAATTTTAGTCGCTATGATTGTCATTTAATTGTTAAAGCATTAGCAAATTATCCTGGGAATATTAATGTACTACCAATTAATAAAGAAAACTATATTTCTCTTTCTACGTGGATTGAATTTGAAGAAAACAATTTTGTGTAAATAAGATTTTTAGATTCGTTAAGGTTTATGGATTCTAGTTTAGAATTATTAGCTTCTTATTTATCTGATGACGATTTATTTACTGTGAGGAAAATGTTTGTAGAAGATGAAAGTTTTTCTTTAATCAGACGTAAAGGTGTATTTCCTTATGAATACCTAAATTCGTGGGAGAAATTAAATGAAACTACATTACCCTCAAAAGAACATTTCAGTAATAGTTTAATGAATAGCGTTTGTTTAGAAGAAGATTATGTTCACGCGAAAACTGTGTGGGAAAAATTTGAGTGTCAGAATCTGCAGGATTATTTAGAAATTTATTTAAAAACACATGTGTTGTTATTGGCAGATATATTTCAAAATTTCCGTGAAGTACGTCAAAAAATGTACTCCTTAGATCCTTGTCAATATTATACAGCACCCAGGTTGGCTTGGGAGTCCATGTTAAAAACTACAAAAATTGAGCTTGAATTGTTAACTGATATTAATATGCATAATTTTATCAAAACAGGTATAAGAGGAGGTTTAACTCAATGTAGCTTAAGGCATTCTGTTGCTAATAATAAATATTTAGAAAACTATGATCCGACAAAACCATCGCAATATATTATATATTTAGATGTAAATAATCTCTACGGGCTTGCTCAATCAGAATTTCTCTCACATTCAAATTTTAAGTGGTGTAAAAATCTCAATATTGATGTTTTAAATATATCTTGATATTGCTTGATCCATTTCTATAATGAAACTGATTTAAAACAACACGAGCCTGAATGCAACAAAATTGTTACAACAATGTTGAAAGATGAAAATAAAATACTAAAATTCAAAAACTTTAATAAAAAATGGTGGTCCCTTTCGCGATTTATGCAGATTTTGAATGTATTCTTCAAAATATTGATACGTGTTCACCGGATCCACACATCTCTTCAACGACAGATATTCAAGAACATGTTCCTTGTTCTTTTGCTTATTATATCAAATGTTCATATGATGATGGCTTAAATATATTCCGAATGCAGACTAATCCTGGATGTGAGGAAGATTTTGCGAAAAATTTGATTGCAGATGTAATAAATATTGCTTGTAAGTATTTAAAAAAAATGGTTCCAATTAAAAAATTAACAGAATTAGAATTAAAAGTTCAATTAGAAAGTAAGTTTTGTCATATTTGTGAAAAAGATTTAACAGAAGAGAGAGTAATGGATCATTGCCATTTGACTGGTAATTATAGAGGTCCAGCTCATAATATTTGTAATTTGCAATTTGAAAAACCAAATTTTATTCCAATTTTTTTCCATAATTTTAGTGGCTATGATTGTCAATTAATTGTTAAAGCATTAGCAAATTATCCTGGGAGTATTAATGTACTACCAATTAATAAAGAAAACTATATTTCTCTTTTTACGTGGATTGAATTTGAAGAAAACAATTTTGTGGAAATAAGATTTTTAGAATCCTTTAGGTTTATGGATTCTAGTTTAGAATTATTAGCTTCTTATTTATCTGATGACGATTTATTTACTGTGAGGAAAATGTTTGTAGAAGATGAAAGTTTTTCTTTAATCAGACGTAAAGGTGTATTTCCTTATGAATACCTAAATTCGTGGGAGAAATTAAACGAAACTACATTACCCTCAAAAGAACATTTCAGTAATAGTTTAATGAATAGCGTTTGTTTAGAAGAAGATTATGTTCACCCGAAAACTGTGTGGGAAAAATTTGAGTGTCAGAATCTGCGGGATTATTTAGAAATTTATTTAAAAACACATGTGTTTTGTTATTGGCAGATATATTTCAAAATTTCCGTGAAGTACGTCAAAAAATATACTCCTTAGATCCTTGTCAATATTATACAGCACCCGGGTTGGCTTGGGACTCCATGTTAAAAACTACAAAAATTGAGCATGAATTCTTAACTGATATTAATATGCATAATTTTATCAAAACAGGTATAAGAGGAGGTTTAACTCAATGTAGCTTAAGGCATTCTGTTGCTAATAATAAATATTTGGAAAACTATGATCCGACAAAACCATCGCAATATATTATATATTTAGATGTAAATAATCTCTACGGGCTTGCTCAATCAGAATTTCTCCCACATTCAAATTTTAAGTGGTGTAAAAATCTCAATATTGATGTTTTAAATATATCAGATAATTCAGATATAGGTTACATTTAGGAGGTGGATTTAGAATACCCATTTTCTTTGCATGATGCACATATCGATTTACCATTCTGCGCAGAAAGCAAACAAAACTCAAATATGAAGCAAAAAAAATTAGTAGCCGATTTGGAAAATAAAAATAATTTTGTTATCCATTATAGAAATTTGAAAAATTCCTTAAAGCATGGTTTAATTTTGAAAAAAATCCATAGAATATTAAAATTCAATCAATCTCCTTGGCTAAAGTGTTTTATAGGTTTGAATAATTTTCATAGAACTCAAGCAACGAATGATTTTAAGAAAAACTTCTTCAAAAAGCAAAATAATGCGAATTATGGAAAAACCATGGAGAACGTAGATAAAAAAAAGGATGTAAAAATTGTAACTGATTGGGAAAATAATGGGCGTCGTCTAGGAGCTCGCGCTTTAATTTCAAGACCAAATTTTCTCAGCGCGACTCATTTTACCGATAAAATGGCTGCTATTCAGATGAATAGAACGCGTGTATATTTTAATAAGCCTATATACCTAGGGTTTACAATTTTAGAATTATCGAAAGTTACAATGTATAGGTTTCATTATGACTATATTAAATTAAAATATGAAGAGGATATTAGATTAAATTATATGGATACAGATTCATTCATTTATACTATAAAAACAGATGACTTTTATAAAGATATGTTGTCTGATATCGATGCTAGATATGATACTTCCGATTATGATTCAAAAAACTCATATAATATTCCCAGAAAAAATAAAAAAGTATTAGGTATGATGAAAGATGAATGCAATGGGCGCATCATAAAAGAATTCATAGGTTTAAGAGCAAAAATGTATTCAATCGATATTGAAAATAGGAGAACTATATGTAAAGCGAAAAGTATAAAAAAATGTATTGTTAAAAATTTTACAATAAATAATTATAGGGATTGTTTATACAAAAGAAAAATATTAGTTAGACAAATGTTAAATTTTAGAAGTAAGTCTCATACATTATATACACAAAGCTTAAATAAAGTATCTTTAGTTATTTAGACGATAAGAGATTTATAAAAAATGATAATGTGCAAAATTTAGGTTTAGAAGCACTCAAAGAAAATAAAAATAAATAAAAAACACAATAATTTACTTTAACTTAATTTATTTTAATTTAATAACTTAATTTAAAACATAATTTTGTATTGACAGCTAATTTAATTAATTTTATGTTTTATATAACTTTACTTAGTAACGACCAAATTATAACTAAAAAATTACATTTATTTATAAAAATTTGTACCGTGGGATAATATTTTATTGTATTTTATACAGTTAGAAATAACTAGTTGCAATTATTCGCGATGTCATCATTTTTGATCGCGACAGTAAAAATTATATGAAGAGAAAAAAAAATATAAATGTAAGAATTGTAATTTGACACTTTTATTTATTTGCAAGAATAATTTAAGTAATATAGAAAAAACGGAATTTATAATTTATGAATTTAAGTTTACAGGATAGATGACTACCCCATCCTGAAGATCATTGTTCTCCTGAACGATGTTTTCTTTATTCTTTATGTTAATTGCCACTAATTGTTACCTTTGTTTTATTTTTCTTAAAAATATTATAATTGATATTATTACAAACATTAATACTATAGAACTGTTAACATATATTAATATTTTATTTTTTTTCTTTTCAGATTTAATTTCTTCTATTTTATCATAACATAATTTGTTTATGATTTAAATATTCAAGATTTATTAGTTTAGAAACATTATTAATTTTAGTATAACTTGGAATTACAATAATTTGTTTAAATTCTTTAAGTTTATTTGAAAATTTCATATTATTTATTTCAATTGAACAGTTTTTAAAAGATAATACATAATTTTTATTTAATAAGTATTCAACATTATTACAATTGTTATTTAATTTTAAGTTTTTTGCATTTTTTATTAAAATAATTGCAGTATCAATTTCAATTAGTTTCAAGTTAGTTTCAATATTTTTTGTACAATCGTTATAAGTTTCATTAAATAAATTTTGAATACAATTTGACACTGGTTTTAATTTCATTATATATCTTTCTTCAGAATAAAAGTAAATATTATTTTTATATGAAATAAAATCAAAAGTATCAATACTAAGTTCTTCGAAATTCGAGTTTGGAACTTGAAAAATTTTTAATTTATTAGCTGTTACGTTATTTGTGACTGGAATTTCCAGAACGAATATTAGATTAGTATCATATATTGCAAAAGAAATTTTTATTTCTTGAATATTAAATGAATCTATTTCGAATAAGTCTATTTCTTCCGGTGTAAGAATAGATCTACTCATAGTTTGATGCTTAGAAAAAATTATATTTTCTTGGATTTTCTCTAGTTCTTCGTTTAGGAGGTTTATGTTTGTTAAGATTTGGAAAAATTGAAATTGTTTGATTAGTTTTTTATTATCTACAGAAACGTCATTTAAAAGTTTATTAATCATTAAGTTGTTTTTGTTAATAGTTTTTTGAATTAATTTTAAATTATTTTCGATATTACCGTTTATTTTAATTTGTTTATTAGTGTTTGTTACTAAATTATGGTTATTTTCATCAATTGATCTTAAATTGTCTTCCACTTCTACTCGATCATCTTCGTCCATGGTTCCAAATATCCATTTCATAATTGAACCACCAAGATTGATTAGAGCTCTCTTATATCTAAAAGTAGTTAAAGTTTTTAATGTATGTTTAATATTATTAATTTTATTATTCAAGGTTTTCATTTGAATTTCATCATCTGGTAGGTTAAATGATATGTTGATATTATTTTCTGTAAGATTTATGGCCGTTTGTATTTCTGCAAGGTTTATTTTATGAACAATTTTATGGTAGTTTTCTATAATTTGAATGTTTCCCTGTTGTATGATTGTAAATCCAGCTTCAGTTTCTAGATTTTGAATGTTAATTAAGGCTTGACAGGGGTTTATTTGAATTAGCATTAGTAAAATTATTACCTGTACATTTTTTAAAGTTTCGTTTAATTCTAAATGGATGGATATTTTTCTTTTTGTTTTTGTTATGTAAACTAATCAGTTTATTGTTGAATTTATTACAATTAATTTTTTTATATTTTGGTATTTCTTTATGACGAACTGCGGCGGGGTTTTCTATAAGTATTTTATCGGTATTTGGTATTTCGTAGTTTATTCTATTTTCGTTTAATTTTGATATAATTTTATTTTTATTTTCTAATAATCTATTTTTAATAATGTCAAAATCTAGAACTTTCCCGTTAATAAAGTCAATAGGTTTTGTTGCAGTTGTTGAATGAATTGTACTATAAGCTTGAACAGCTTGAACAGCTTGTAAGCTTGAACAGCTTTAAGTATTTTACTTTCAGTATCTAAATCAGGTTCAGTAAGATTTAAAATTCTAATATGTTCTAATATAGTTCCATGAACTCTTTCTATATCCGAATTTCCCGTATGGCTTCTGGGTGATGTAAAATGAACTTCAATTTCTTCTAATCTGCAAAAGTCCTTAAGGTTTAGACTGTCGAACTCATTGTCGAATATAAATTTTTTGGGTTTTCCGAAAAGAGAATTTCTAAGTTTTAAGGCCTGAACTATAGTTATGCTATTTCTGTCGTTTAATTTGGATACTGTTAAATGTTTGCTAAATTTATCAATAGTTGTTAAGAATATTTGTTTTTGCAAATAAAAGACATCAGCGTGAACGATTTCGTTTAACTCAGAAGGAGTTTCAGATAATTGATACTTGAATTTATTTGGATGTCTATCATATTTAGCTAGATTGCAAACGTCACAGTTATTGACAAATTTGTAAATAAAGTCTTTTAAGTTTGGGAAATAATATAAATCTTTTATTTCTGTAAAGTTTTCCAATATACCGCGGTGGTTAGTTTTTTCATGTACTTGTTTTACTATTTTTAATAGGTCTTCTTCATTTTCAATATCTTCAGCCAGTTTTGAACATTTTACAAATTTTATTTTGGAATTATTACTAAATAGATTAAAAAGTTTATTTTGAAAAATTGCGAATAGAGTGTCATTTAATTTAGTATAAATAGCTGTAGTACCTGACTTGATAAATCTTCTTAGAACGTCGTTTAAGTAATTTTCATTTTTGAGATTTTCTGTGGAAATATATAACTTTCTGTATCTTTTAAATTTTATTACAATTTCTTCAGATTTCTACGAGGTGTATTTGAGAAAGATACTTATTAACAATATTGTCTACAATAGGAATAGCATTATCCAAATTTTCGATAGCACTATGAATTGTAGCTCTATCGCTCATATTATCTATAGCATAAATGTCATTGTTTTCCACATCAATTCAACTCAAAAAGTCGGCGACTTTGTTGGCTTTACCCTTTAGATATTCAATATTAAAATCAAACTCATTCAGTTTTATTCTCCATCTTTGGAGCTTAGAGTTTAAGCAGACCAATTTGTTTATGATCTGTCTTAATGGTAAATTGAACGCCGTATAAGTATGGTCTATAATATTTTGTAGACCATACGATTGAAAGAAGATCTTTTTCAATCGTACTATATTTAATCTCATGCTCATTAAGAGTACGGCTCGCGAAAGAAACAGGGTGACCATTTTGTGATAAAACGGCCCCAATTGCATATTGGCTCGCGTCGGTTGTTAGAGTAAATCTCTGTTTGAAGTTAGGATACCTAAGAATAGGATCCTCAGTAATCAGCCGTTTTAATTTTTCAAAAGCTTCTACATATTTACTATTATTTACATCAATTTTATTATGTTTTTTTAAACAATGAGTCAATGGTTGAGCTATTTTCGCGTAATCGCGTATAAACTTACGATAATAGCCCGTTATTCCTAAAAAGCTCTTTATTGATTTTCTCGATGTTGGTAAATTTAATTTTTTTATTACTTCCACTTTGGCCGGGTTAGGTTTAATACCCTTGTTGGTTAAAAGGTGGCCTAAATTTTCAGATTCTTTTGCTAAAAATGTACATTTGTCAATTTGAATTTTTAAATTAAACTCTCTTAATTTCTGAAAAATATTTGAAATAACCTCCAAATGTTCTTGGAGTGATGTACTGAAGATGAGTATATCATCTAGATATACTACACAAGAAATATTAATGAAATCACGTAAAACGTAGTTAATCGTACGTTGGAATGTGGCAGGAGCATTCTTTAATCCGAATGGCATCCTGACAAATTCGTAGTGACCTCGAGGCGTTGAAAAAGCCGTTTTAGCTTGATCTTTTTCATCCACTAGAATCTGATGGAAGCCCTTGGCAAGGTTCAAGGTTGTAAAGTATTGCGATCGACCTAACTTGTCGAACAATGAATCTATATTTGGAATTGGAAACTTGTCGTCTACAGTAATCTAATTGAGTCTTCTGTATTCGACAACAATTCTCCATTTTTGCTTGCCTGATTGATCCATTTTCTTTGGAATAATCCAAATAGGTGAATTATAAGGCGAATTGCTATGCTTAATAATTCCCTGGGCTAGCATATCTAATGTTTGCTTTTCCACTTCTTCTTCGTGGATTTTGGGAAATCGATATGTTTTACAATATATTGGTTGACTATTTTTTACAATTATTTGATGTTTAATTACTTTAATATTTGTTAATTTATCGCCCTCTTGATAAAATAAATCCCTATTTTTCGAAACGATTTCACTAACTTTTTTCCTCTCTTCTTCATTGAGATGGTCGGTTTTAATGTAATTAATAATGTTATTATTTTTTAAATCTATAGAATTTAACTCGTGAACCTCGTCATATGGACATGAGTCTTTAAATTTAGTTACTTTGTTCATAATTTTAATGGTATTATTACCAAAATCAATTTTCGCGCCTATTGCTTTTAAGATATTTTGCCCTAGAATGGCATTAAATTTTTTATTTTTTAATTTTAAGATTTTCCAAACCATATCAGCATATTGGTTGAATTCGGTTGGAACATCTGTTACTATTTCATACAAAATTTTATTTTGACCGAATAAGGTATTAATTATTATTGGATTTTTAATTTTTTTTCTTTTAATATGTAGAAATAATGTTTCATAACAGAAATAGTAGATTCCAAATCTATTAAACAATTGACTTTTGTATTACTGATAGTAAATTCAACTATTGGTAATGAATTTTCCGAGGCACTAAATGAAAATTTTCCTCGACTTTAGGAGGATCTACTTCCATTTCGTCAGCGCTTCGGTTATTTCGGTAATTATTGGAGAAATTCCCACTAGGATTATTACGATTATTATATTTTTGCCTATAATTATTGTTAAAATTGTTATTATTATTATTATTATATTGTTGCCTATTATTATTATTTTTATTTTGAAACGAACCGCGATTAAAATTATTATTATACTTATTTTCATAACTATTATAACGATTATTATTTTGATTATCATTTTTATTATTAAATTTTTTGTTATTTTTATAGTTACCACGATATCAATTATATGAATTATAACTGTTACCAGAAATTCCAGTTTGCAGCAGTTCATTATATGCTTCCTCTAATAAAGTAACATTTTTTGTTCTAAGGTACATAGAATCTTGTCGATTGATTTTATTTAAGAATTTATCGAGAATACTTATTTCATTATTCTCGGGCTTAAAGTCTATAGGTTTATTTATATCTAAATTATATTTAATATTTAGTTTATCTAAGATTTCATTTAGTTCGGAATAATATTGACTTACCGTGACCATTCTTATTGCATCAGCTTGTTCTTTCAATGTTAAATAGTTCTCCTTAACTCCGAATGATTTGATTAGTTGTTCCTTTATTTGTTGCCACGTTACCGTCGTTGCTAATAGTTTCCTAATAGATGTTGCTGCTTGGCCTACAATTTTGGTAGTTAAAATTCTGCTAACATAACTTCTCTCGTTTATATCCGTTAAATGGCTCAATAACGAGTCAGCCTCTTGTAAGAAGTAGCTAAGCTCGTTCGAGTCAGTTCCAGTGAAGGGTTCAACAGATCTGGCTTCCGTTATAATATCCCGAAATGTCACAACCATTTTGTTTAATTTTTTATAAATTTTTGAATGATAATGTAAGGTTTTGTTGATATTTTTGTTGATATCATTTTTTATTTTTTATTTTTTTTTTTGATAATTTAGTTGATAATTGTTGATAAAAAAAAATATTATAATTTTAAATTTTAAAATTACTTAATATTAAATAAATGTTTTTAACTTATTTATTTACTAGTATTCGCCCGCCCCTCGAAATTCGAGGTGTTTTAATTAGCAATTACAATACAATATACATATACAGTATAGTTTCTTTATGATTTTATTTAAAATGTAAAAATACAATTTTCAATAATTAAAGCCTTTATGAATTTAAAATTTCTTTGTAAATGATATTTTTTGTAAAAACACGATTATCATTATCTTTTAGAAGTTGCCCTTGATTTATTGAGTATTGGAAACTCAATATATACCTATTATATATGTATATATTATAAGAAGCCTAAAATGGTAAATCATTGAGTAAAAGAGTTTTAAATATCTATTAACACAGATTAAATATTATGATGATATTATGATATGTAAGAATTTATTTCGTTTAAAATTTAAAAAAAAAAAAACAAAAAAAAAAATAGAACTGGATCGAACTTGCAAAATCAAAAAGCAACTATTAATAACGCCACACTCTACCGCTGTACTAAATACTAAACTGAAATTCTAATCTTTATATTCAGTTATATTGTGAAATTCCTACTCCTACCATACAACCAATATTTTAAAATTTTTAATCGAAAAGAAAAATAAAACAAAAATTTAACGGAATCAAAGAGCGTCGTTTTTGAATATGTATATTATAGGTATAGATTATACACATTATATGATACATATGTATATACTTTACATGGGTTTTTTATAAAAATGGAAAATTATTAATGAAAATCAGAAAATTTTGGAAAATTATTAATTTTGTAAGATGGCTATACTGAATATTTATCATTTAAAAAGAAAAAAATGAAAGTTGGTTGGTAAATCATTGAGTAAAATGGTTTTAAATGTCTGTCATTTACAGAGTAAATATTATGATATGTAAGAATTTATTTCATATAAAATATTAGAAATAAAAAAAAAAAAATAGAATAGAATCGAACTTGTGAACTAAACACTTCTCAAGTTTAAGAAGCGGCCAATCTACCACTGCACCAAACTCCCCACTGAAGTTTTGACGTTTATGTTCAATTATATTGTGAAATTTCTATTTCCCACCATGCAAACTATATTTTAAAATTTTTTTTATGTTTTTAGAAAAAAAACAAAAAGCAAAAACAACAAAACAAAATTTAAAATTCAACGGAATAAAAGAACGTCGTTTTTGAATATGTATATTATAGGTATAGATTATACATATTATATGATACATATGTATATACTTTACATGGGTTTTTTATAAAAATGGAAAATTATTAATGAAAATCAGAAAATTTTGGAAAATTATTAATTTTGTAAGATGGCTATACTGAATATTTATCATTTAAAAAGAAAAAAATGAAAGTTGGTTGGTAAATCATTGAGTAAAATGGTTTTAAATGTCTGTCCTTTACAGATTAAATATTATGATTTCTGGGGAACAATGTTGATCACTATTTTAATTTTATTTTTAATTGCCGATTTTATTCTTTTTGATAAAATAACGGTAAGTATATTTTTTATTTTATTTTATTTAAGAAAGAAAAAAAAATATATTTTGTTTATCAAAATATTATTTTTATATAATACATCACAATATTTACTTTGTAAATCAAAGTTTTTAATTTGTATTAAAACAAATTTTATTGTTTGATTGTGATATTATTATTGTTCTTAAAAAAATGTTTATTTTATTTTATTTTTGTTTTACCGTCGGCAATCCTACCGACTGCGCCAAATTTAGGTTTAGAAGCACTCAAAGAAAATAAAAATAAATAAAAAACACAATAATTTACTTTAACTTAATTTATTTTAATTTAATAACTTAATTTAAAACATAATTTTGTATTGACAGCTAATTTAATTAATTTTATGTTTTATATAACTTTACTTAGTAACGACCAAATTATAACTGTACTTTTATTTTATAAAAATTTGTACAGTTGGATAATATTTTATTGTATTTTATACAGTTAGAAATAACTAGTTGCAATTATTCGCGATGTCATCATTTTTGATCGCGACAGTAAAAATTATATGAAGAGAAAAAAAAATATAAATGTAAGAATTGTAATTTGACACTTTTATTTATTTGAAAGAATAATTTAAGTAATATAGAAAAAACGGAATTTATAATTTATAAATTTAAGTTTACAGGATAGATGACTTGCATAATCTAGCTTGGGGGCACTTTTCGATAAATAATTTATAATTATTAAATATTTCTATAGAATAAATTGAATAAAATAAAATAAAGTGTGTCTTATAATTTGAAACATAGTTTTTATTTATTAACAATTTTTTTTAATTCATTATTAGAGTTAATTGTAGGAACTTGCAAAGGTTGTGCGGGTATTTCAAATAAATGTCTATCGCAATTTGTAAAGCACTTTACCAACCTCCTGTGTCGTAAAATGTAATCAGCAAAATCTTCCAGATTTCGGAATATTCTGTGTTCCACAATATGCTTCATTTCATCAGTTTTGTGCTCCTGACAGTGGCGCGTTATAAGACCCAAACTGCATTCCCAAGACACGAATATTAATTCTATTGCGTTCATATTTAAATTTTTGAGCAACTTTGTTGGAAATGCTGTCATAAACGATTAAAATCAAATTCACAATTTACTTGAAATTTTCAATTCATATTTTACTTAAATCAAAAACCGCGCATATGTATAAGAATTTTTGATCGGACCATAAAACCACAAACATCCTCAAAACTTTATTTTCATTATAAACTTAAATTCAAAAATTCTTTTAACGCTAATCACCCAATCACTCATAGCAATATTCTAATTAGGTATTATTTAAATGTATAATAATATTTCAAAAAAAATTTTGCATACCATAAAATCACATACATCCCAACTATTAAAATTCAGTTACTCTAATTAAAGTAATACAGTTAAATTATTTAATTAGTTTCAATTCAACCACCAAACTAGACATTCAACATTTAAATATTAAAAATAAATTTAATTATTTTAAAATGGATAAATTTATTGAAAATATCAATAATAAATTTCAATCAGTAGTAAAAACAATAAAAGTTTCTGAAATGAAACTGAATAAAAATTTTAAAATCATAAATTTGAAGAGAATACCCACGAAATTTGGAGAAAGGGTAATTCTAACAACAAAATCATTTAAAGTCTTCCTGCCAATAAGATTCAACAAACTGGGGGAAAAGGAGATGAGGAAATTGGAGAATGGATGTTATGCCGTAATAAATGAAGGAGAATGCGGTCCAACCTATAAAATAAAATTCAAGCGAATAGATATGGAAGAATTCGAAGAAGAAGACGAAGAAGTTGAAGCAGAAGAAGATTCCTCTGCAGAAATGGAATAAATTATCTAATTAAATATATTTATACATGTACATACATATACATGTACATATCAGAATTTTAAAAAACATTTTAAATAATTAAAGATGAAAATTCAATTTTAATTTAGTTGTTTTATTTTTAAAAATTTTACATTTTTATTTTATTTTTTAGTTATTTAGGTGGTGTTTGGTGTTGTGATACTGTTGATTTGAGTTGATTTATGTTCAGAACTGTGCAACGGTTTTTGGTATCCCTTTGAAAATTGAGCTTTATTGAAAACCTTTTTTATCCATTTAAATTTTTTAAGCAGATTCTATAAAATGAAAAGTGAAATGAATATATTTCTGATCATTTCTCCTCTTAAATTGCTTAAGTCAGCAATTTTAACAAGTTAACATATATTCAAATCTAAACTTCATTCTATATATATATGTAGGATTGGATTAATTTAAATTTTAAATATAAATAAAAAAAGTCAAATTGTATTTCATATAATTTAAATTCATTTATTGTTCTTATTATTAGTTTTGCTTTTTAAAAAAATTTATTATTATAAGTTAAGATTAAGTTCAATTTCAACTATTTCAAGAAAGAATTACACTTCACTATTACAAATTATATTTGATATTTTAATTGTTTTACTTTCAATAAAAATAAAAATTATTATACTGAATAAAAATTATTTCTGATTCAAATTACATTTCAAAAGTATTATTCCTTTGAATTAAAAAAATTTAAGAAACTAATATTACTCTTCCACGTCCACGTATATCTGTCCTGATTATCCTTTTTTCTTCCTATTTAATACCATTGGTCATAACTGCTATTCTAAAAAAAAAACCAAAAGGTTAATGACTCTTTGAACTTGAAATTTTAAATTAATCAATCTCCACTAATTGATTGATTTATTATTTATGTGATTTCGACTATCGATAGCTAGCTCCACTAGCGGCTAACTTCATCATATGTTAATTAATTTGTTACGATGACAACTGTCAAATAACAAGTATTTTAATATTTTTGTAAACAACATGTTTACAAAAATTATTAAAACAATAATTCTAATTCTAATTAGAATTATTAAGAAGAAAGAAGACTGGATATCTCTGAGCTACTAGAGATAAGGAAATTAAAGATAAGTATCCCCTTTTTTTAAAATATATTATGTTATATTAAACAATTTCTTTTTTAGGTGCTGTGATGTAAAAATAATGTTGGATGTAATTTCGCTTTCTGGTGAGTTGTTTATTTTTTTTTTATTTGTTATTATTTGTAATCGGGGAAAAATATCCACCCCACATTCGGCCGTCCTGCATTTCAATCCGTCTCGGATTGATCCAGATCACTATCACTTTCATAGTGCATCCATAATTTCATTTTGTCAGCACTACATTCAGTGTTTATTGGACCTTCGTGTTCCCCTTCTTTTTGTACTGTGTACCTATCAAATCCTTTACTTGCTACGATTCGATATGGTCCTAAAAATTTTGGTTTTATTTTTAAACCTACCCCAAATTGTGTTCTTTCGATTGCCACTAACTCTCCAATTTTGTATTTGGTAGCTGCTTTTCACTTTCTATTGTATGTTTTTTTTATTTTCCGCCTGCATTCTAGCAATGTCTCTTTTTGCTTGTTCTCTTAATTCGTTTCGATCATCTTGAAATTGTTGCATCCATTCTTCTTCAATAGTTTTGATTATGTTGATATCACCTTTCGCTTTCATTTTTATTCCGAACATTACTTCGAAGGGAGTCATCTAGATGGCACGATGAAATGTAGAATTAAAAATTCTTTGTAAATCTGCGACGTGTGTGTACCATTTATCAGGCTTGTTCAATGACATTTTCGTGAGTACTGCGATGGTGGTTGTGTGTAACCGCTCCACTTGACCATTGCCTCTTGGTAACCCTGTCGAAATAAAATAAAGCTTAATATCATGTGTTTTGCAATACTCACGAAAATTATTTGAAATAAAAGCTCCGCCTCTATCTGCTATAATTCTTGCCGGGTACCCAAAAGTGTTTGATATGATCTCGCATTTTTGAACGACTTCTTCGGCATTTACTGTCTTGGTAGGAAACAACCAGCAGAATTTAGTGAACCCGTCTATAATCGCTAGGATATATCGATAACCCTTTTTTGTGGTACTTAGTGGCCCTAGATGATCTATATGGAAAGTGTCTAATGGTTTCTCTCCTTTTGGTATCGGATTTAAAAGGCATTCTTGTTTTCCACTTTTTCTTTCTGCCAAAATACATTTAATACAATTTCCGATGCAAGAAACTATCCTTTTCTTCATATCCGGCATATAGAATTCTTCTTCAATTTTCTTTTTCATCTTGGTAAAATGGAAATGACCATTTTCATGTATTGATCTTACCAATGAATTTTTCATCCCTTCGGGGACAACATATAAAATTTTTCCATTAATCTCCTTGCATAAAATGTTATGGCGGATGACAAAGTCTTTGTACTGGCCGTGTTTCAATATTTCCATTATGGCAGTTAATTTTTCGTCTTTCGCTTGTAGTTCCTGTAATTGACTTATAAAATCTTTTTTTATTTGTATGCAATACGTTACCGGATTTCTACTCAAAGCATCCACATGGCGGATGCTCGTGCCTTCTCTGTGTTCGACCTCGTAGCTGAACTCTTCTAGTAATAACGACCAACGTGCCACTCTGGTTACCAGATCCTTTTTGTTTAACGTCATGGTGAATGCTTTACAATCGGTTATTAATTTAAAATGCTTTCCTAATAAATAAGTCCTAAATTTCTTAATAGCCTCCACAACGGCCAAGTCTTCCAGCTCGTAGCTGCTCCACTTTTGTTGTGCATCGGTTGTCTTCTTGATTGCGTAATGAACAGGATGTAATGCTCCATCTTCTGGATTTCGTTGCAGTAAGACAGCTGCTATTCCAAATTTACAGGCATCTGTATGTAATTCCGTATAGTCCTCATAGCTGAAAATTTTTAAAAGTGGTGATGTAGTTAGCATTATTTTTAATGCTTCAAAGGAGTTTCTTTCTTTTGTTTCGAACTTAAACTTGGCATCCTTCTTCATCAAATCACTTAATGGTTTTGCGATTATAGAATATTGCGGAATAAACTTTCTAAAATAACTCGTTAAACCTAAAAAGCTATGTAATTGTTTCACCGTTTTGGGTTCTGGAAAATTTTTTACTGCTTTGGTTTTAGCCTCAGAAGGTGAAACTGTACCATTCTTTATTATGTAGCTCAAATACTCAACTTCCCGTTGTAAAAATTGACATTTTTGCCATTTGATTTTTAGTCCATTCTGAGCAGCAACATATAATACCTCTTGCAATTTTGTTAATGCTTCATCTTCGGATTTTGCTGGAATAATTAAATCGTCAATATAAGTTATTACAAATTCTTTCTTTATTAAATTTCTAAATGTAAAATTCACAAATCTTTGAAATACGCTGGGTGAGTTACACAACCCAAACGGAACCCGTAAAAATTCATATTGTCCTCTCTGGGTGACAAAGGCTTGTATACTTTCGACTATTCTCCTCTATGGTCACGTGAAAAAAACCATTTTCCAAATCAAGTGTGGTAAAAATCGTTGCTCCTTGTAACTTATCAATGTGATCCTCTATTACTGGCAATGGGAAATGGTCCCTATGAATTTTCTTGTTAACAGCCCTGAAATCTATACAAAGTCTATTTGAACCATCTTTCTTTTTTACCAATACCACTGGACTAGCATAATCTGACGAACTTTCAATAACAACACCATCTTTTAGCCATTCTTCTACTTGATCGTTAATTATTTTCTGCTCCACAGGAGGAAACCTTCTTGGACTTTGGAATACCGGTTTATCATCTAACGGAAGAATCTTCATTTGGATGGGTGACGTTTTCATCATTACCGGTGAGTAATTCTCCATCATGTTAACAAGCTTACTAACATTTTCTTCTTTTAGGTTACTTAATCCTGGCAGATCAGCGTAAGTAGATTCCTTATCCAGTTTTATTTCAGCCAAAAAACAATCATTTTCTTCTCTTTTAGTGTTTACGGTTGAACAACTACCTTTCTTCACGGAAATTACACCACCATTTATGCTGACCACCGACTGTCTTAATAAACTCATTCCTATAATTAGAGGGAACTTCATGAAGTTGTTTTCAATAATGTGAACCTCAACATTTTGGTAAGAATCTCCATTAATTTCCATTTCAACATTACAGCAAGCTTTGCTGAACACACTAGCACCTACGCCTGATATCACTATTGTATTGTTCCTAAAGATAGATAAAGGATTAATACATTTTAAATATGATTCTTTTATTAAACATATATCGCTGCCCGTATCAACCAAACCTCCCATTATCGTGTTATTTATTTTTACCAAAACGCAATTGTTGTTTGTATTTACCGGATGTGCTCTCATCGTTACTGGCTTTTTGTTTGGACAATTAGGCCTTTTATGTCCAAACTGGTTACATTCGAAACATTTTGGTCCTCGTTCCTTTTCCGGACATTGATGAAACTCGTGAGATGACGAACCGCAATTAAAACAATATTTATTTGGCCGCGACATATTATTATTATTATTTATTCGTTTTATTTCGTTATATTTTTTAGATATGTCCATATTTCTCACGTCGACACTTTTCACGTTAATTCGATTTGTATCGGTTTTGATTTTTTCATAAATGCTTAATTTTTCTTTTAAATCACTATAATTTTTTGAACCGTAAAGCATTGCTTTATTTCCGGGCGTATCATTTATTCCGTTTATAACATATGAAATAACCGAAATTTCGTCTACTTCAGTTTGTGAGGCAATATGCGCGAATTCACGGATTAGCGATTGTTTTAATTCTCCATAAGTGAGCGGTTTTGCTTCACATTCAACAAAAAGCTTTGCATCACCTATCAATGAACGTTGACAAAATATGTATTTTTGTAACTCCGAAAAACCGAACGTATTAGCGTATTGTTCAAATTCGTTGAACCATTTTTCGACACTCATTGTTTCATTCCCGGAATATTTTCTGATTACCGATTCAAAGTCGTTGAAGTTAAATTTTATTGATGACTCATTTTCTATACTGTAATTTCCGTGCAAGTGCTCGTTCACTACAGGTAAATCGCTGTTTTGCCGGCTAAATCTTCGCCTGGAACTCATTTTAAAAGTTTATATAAAAAAATAAAAAACACAAAATAAATTTATTTTTTTTTTTTTATATAGAAAATATTTTTTTTTTTTTATATATTCTACGGTTAATTATATATTTTTTAAAAATTTTTATTTTTACTTTAGTTTTTTCCTTAAAATAATAACACGCTTGTTTATAGTTCTACTAGTTCCACGATAAAAACTGTTTTTTTTTTTTTTAAATTCTTATTTAACTTCAACATTATTTTTATAAACTTTTTTTTTTAAATTAAAATTCTTATTTTCTAAATTAAACTGTTTTTTTTTTTTTTTAATTCTTATTCTAAATTCAATTTTTTTTTTTTTTTAAACTTTTTTTTTATTAATTAAAATTCTTATTTTCTAAATTAAACTGTTTTTTTTTTTTTTTAGATGGCTTCCTCCAACACTCTTCAATATATGAAACCAATCCTGGTTCAATGTTTTGGATTATCCCGGTTGAGCCCCCAAATGTAGGATTGGATTAATTTAAATTTTAAATATAAATAAAAAAAGTCAAATTGTATTTCATATAATTTAAATTCATTTATTGTTCTTATTATTAGTTTTGCTTTTTAAAAAAATTTATTATTATAAGTTAAGATTAAGTTCAATTTCAACTATTTCAAGAAAGAATTACACTTCACTATTACAAATTATATTTGATATTTTAATTGTTTTACTTTCAATAAAAATAAAAATTATTATACTGAATAAAAATTATTTCTGATTCAAATTACATTTCAAAAGTATTATTTCTTTGAATTAAAAAAATTTAAGAAACTAATATTACTCTTCCACGTCCACGTATATCTGTCCTGATTATCCTTTTTTCTTCCTATTTTATACCTTTGGGCATAACTGCTATTCTAAAAAAAAACCAAAAGGTTAATGACTCTTTGAACTTGAAATTTTAAATTAATCAATCTCCACTAATTGATTGATTTATTATTTATGTGATTTCGACTATCGATAGCTAGCTCCACTAGCGGCTAACTTCATCATATGTTAATTAATTTGTTACGATGACAACTGTCAAATAACAAGTATTTTAATATTTTTGTAAACAACATGTTTACAAAAATTATTAAAACAATAATTCTAATTCTAATTAGAATTATTAAGAAGAAAGAAGACTGGATATCTCTGAGCTATTAGAGATAAGGAAATTAAAGATAAGTATCCCCTTTTTTAAAATATATTATGTTATATTAAACAATTTCTTTTTTAGGTGCTGTGATGTAAAAATAATGTTGGATGTAATTTCGCTTTCTGGTGAGTTGTTTATTTTTTTTTTATTTGTTATTATTTGTAATCGGGGAAAAATATCCACCCCACATATATATAGAATGAAGTAGCATTATGCTTTGATGATAAAAAATTTGTATTAAAAGATAAAATTAATACCTTAGCATGGGGTCATTATAAAATGAAATAATTAAAAAAAGGAATTTTTGTATAAAGATCATCAGGTCATCATCAGATCATCAATATAAAGATCATAACTGAAAATTTAATTAAACTTATATAAGATTTATAAAAATAAAAAGATAAAATTTAAAGCATAACGATTTTTTACGAAATCTAAATTCATATCTTCATATGGATATGATTCTGAATTTAAATATACTTTTATATTTTCAATATCACAATAATCAAAAGTTGAAGGATCTTCATCCAGTTTATTTTGTTTACTAGTTTGTAAAGCAAAAATAATAAAACGAGGTTTTTCAAGTTGTGAAGGTGTTTTAACCTTCCAAATATGATCTGTAGTTCCTATTGGTAATGTAGGACACTCGTGCAATTCCCAATTTCTAAAAGGAATTTTTATAACCGAACCATTTTCAATGCTTTCATATAAATTTAATTTAAGCCTATCGTTTAAGTTAATATGTTGAACCTTCCAATGTATTTTTGTAATAGTAATTTTCGGTTTTTCACTAGCATTAACAACACTACATAATACTGAATTATTATTTGTTCGAGAGCGAGTTAATATGAATTCATGTTTTGCATTTGGAATAATATTTTTATAATCTTCCGCAAATCCTAATAATATCTTTAAGGGTACACTAAAATTGAAATGAAGTCCATTCATTTTAATTGAATTTTCAGGAGACCAACTTCCATTATATAAAACGGTACTTTAATTTTGATTGAGTGAAATATAGTTTTTTAATGTTGAAGTTAAGTTCATAGCGAATTTCATCAAATAAAAATGGTATAGCATTATTAACTAGTTTAGTATGTGTAACAGCTGATCCATCATGTTTTGTTACATATCCTTCTATATAAATTTGACTTGTAGATGGTAATATATTTAAATTCTGATTTTGTATTTGTATTCGAATAATATCACTTAATCCAAACGAATTTAGAAATGGTGAATATGAATACTATTGAGCGCTAAATATACTTTCATCAAAAATGGGGTCATTAAAAAGTTCCATTTTAATTTGTATTTAGTAAATAGCCAAGTGATTTTAGATATTCCTTATTTTTAAATGATACACGTTTTTTATATTTTAAATGCTGAGATCCTCCTCCTTTGACTAGTTTTGATGAATTAAGCCGGTGTATATTATTCTGCAAATTTATATTAGATTGATGATTTTGATTAAATACTATCATTTTGAGGCTTTAAATGCAATCTAATTGTTATTGTTTCTCCACGAAAACTAATTAAATTACCGTTCTGATCAAGCAGTTTTATAGTAATAGAACTTATCTGATTAATAGTTATAGGTAAATAAATTACATTCGTAAGAACTTCAACTATTTTATATACTGGACTGACGTTTATAGAGCATTCGTGAAAAATGTGAGCTTCTTTTCCATTAATATAAGTTCCAGAAATAATATTACATTCTACTCTTACTATGTTTATTTTATTAATGTCAACAAAAAGATCTGAAGTATGCCATTTGTTTGGTAATAACTTTTTTCTACTAAAACCTAATAATTCACCGATAGTATCTTCTCTATCAAAATCGATTTCTTTATCGGCAACAATTTCGCACTTTAATGTGGTATTATTTGCTCTTATAATCAATTTTGCCTTATCTGTTTTAGCTATATTCAATGTTTTTCTAAGAAATTTTTCAATATCTTCAATTTCGTATGAACCTGTTGGAATTTTATAGGTTTTATCATCAATAATAAATTTATTATTTTCTTCATCTATATTTGGTATTGAATTATATGTTTGGAAATCTACTAAACCACACGTATATTCTCTTCCCTTTAGATCTATAGGAGGAAAATAATTATTTGTTAATATGGAAGAGTTTCCGTTTAAAGTTAATGTTATTGACATATCTTTTACTCAAATAATAATGAGATATTTCAGAAGAGTATTCTGCTTTTATAGATTTTCAAGGTTAATCCATCTTAATCATTAACATAATGAAAAACAATGCATACATCATAATATATTCTAATTCTATTTTTTCGCTCTTTTAATTTCTTTACAACTAAATTCAAATTATTCTTTATCAGTTAATTTTTTCGGTTCTTTTAATAGAGAAAATAACCTTGAACTTGAACAAAATTATTAACCTAGGTTATGTTTAATAAACCTTAAATGCATGTGAGAGGTATTATTATGTCACATTATCAATTAACATTAAAGACTTTTTATTCAATAATATTTCATTTTCTATTGTTTCAGTTATTTGATTATTAAAATTGAATTATAGAAATTAATTATTAAATTATATTTACATTTAATCTGGTCCATGATCATAGTATATTATTATAGAGCATAATATTAATTATTTCTGTAAACTTAAATTGGAATTTGGAACTTTAAATAATTGTATATCAGAATGTAAACTGTTAAAACAGATGCTATTAATTATAACTTTTTTCTTATGTACTTTGTATTGTGCTTTGAAATGATTTGAATTTTAAACAAAAGTCATTGACCTCGAACGGTTATAGTTTAAACAAGTTGTAAAGATAACTTTAATGTTAGATTGTTTTAGAATTTTTTTTTAATCGTTGATTAACGTTCGAGTGTAAAACATGTAAATTCGCAAATATTTTTAGAGAAGAAAACAAAATAAATTGTAATTCAGAAATCTAAAAAAAATAAAGTTTTTAATTGCGCCTAAAAACACTATTACTATTTGTTTTTCACAAAGTTTAAAATATGTTTTGGATATAAAAAAAATAAAAACACCAATTTTTCAAATAATTCAAGTTCAATTAATTATCAATTTTATTATATATAAAAAAACGAGTATCTATTACTGATCATATCAAAAATGTTTAACCTTTCTTTAAATTACTTTATTACTTTTATTATAAATAACATTTCTTCTTAATTATATTAATTTAATCTTTCTTTGGCGGTGACTCGGTAGCGATTAAAATTTAAAAAATTAAAAATTAGAGTAAAAATTTTTATCTAACTGAAAAAATTCTATTAACACTATAATCATATAGTTCTTTATTTAATATCGTTCATTGACCTTAGCAGTAACGAATTATATTTCATTGTATAATAAATGAATGATAATCTATATTACATAAGGTACATATGATCATAGTATATAAGAAATCCAAAAGCGATGATTAAAAATAAATTAAACATGACGATGGCATCTGGTGACGAATACAATGAAGAAGAAAGTTAATTAACTATTATAATGTGTGTTACAATTATGAAATAACAATAATAATTGCTTTTAGTAAAAAAGAGAAAGAGCATTTCGGTAATTAATTGTTAATTTAAAGTAAACATTAAATGCAGCAGTAAAAAAGTACTATTATATGAATTCATTTTACAAATTGAGATGAAAGATGGCAACAATTTAAACTGGGCAATTATTGGTAAGTTTTACATAATGAATATAATAATACATTCTGGTTTATTTTTAGGTGTTGATTGTTGCTTCTTTAAATGTTGAATGTTGGATGATATGGACTCAAGATGATTTCAGATAAGTATATTTATTTTGTGCACGATGATTCTTTGTGATGTGTTCTTCTGTTTTCTCTTTTAGGTGCAGGGTAACTGAATATACTTCCGGCCTTGGCATCATCACAGATAGATGTCAACATTAGTATAATTTTTTGTGGAAATTGTTCCATTTTTTTTTTTGTTTTTTGAATGTTGTACTAATTGGTTTTAATTCTTGTTATTTTTAGGTTATCTGCAGGCCTGTGAAATTATAGCGCTTAAACAACCAATATATACCAGTGATCTATGCATGTAATGAAAAAATAAACAAAGTGATTAGGAACAATATGAATTGTAAGTGAAAACAAAAATGTGTATATATGTATTGTAATAAGCATATTTGTCTAGTATAAGTAGGTTTTCTTTTAAGTGATGTGAACATGATCGGATGCTAGTAGTAATATCATCTCGGTTTGCGTTCAGTTTTGTGGTATGAAATTAATTATTCGGTAATAAGTAAATTTTTGTAATTGGACGTTTTAGAATGTTATGTTTAGTCCGTAATGTGACTACTCGAACTAAACCATCTGAGCCCGGATGAGTTTCAACAATTCGTGCTAAAAGCCATTGACAAGGTGGTAGATTCTCTTCTTTTAAGAGGACTAGTTAGTTCGGTTTCATATTATCAACCTTTTTTGTCCATTTAGGCCGTTGTTGTAATCTGGACAAATATTCGGAATTCCACCTACGCCAGAAACTTTGAACGAAATAATAATCTTGTTATCACCAACGAAGTTTGTGCCATTGTCGCAACATATGTTGTTACATAAGCCTCTTCTCGCGCAAAATCTTCGGAACGCCACTATGAAACCTTCGAATGACATGTCGCTCACTAGTTCTAAATGTATAGTCTTTGTGGCCATACATATGAATAAGGTAATGCAGGCTTTATATTTGGTTGAACCTCGGAATCGATGACATTTTATTTCAAAGGGACCACAATAGTTCAAGCCTGAATTTGAAAATGGTCTTGCAAATACGCTCGTTGGGCAAATTTCCCATCAGTTGCTAGCGTGTTTCAGCTTTTTGCTTGAAACAAGTGAGACACTTTTGAATATGATATCTAATTGCATTTCTGGTGTTGATAATCCAATAATTTTTCCTAATATGAGATAGCATAAGTTGAGCGCCACCATGTAGTAATTCTTTGTGCATCTTGTCGATTAATAATGTTGTGAGATAATCTCGATCTTTCAATATTATCGGGAATGTTTCATTATAATGTAGTTCCGTTGCATTAGTCAGTCGACCTCCTACTCTTAAGAATTCGTTTTGATCAAGAAATGGATTTAACATAATTAGGCTATTTTCCGCGACATTGTTTTGTCATCCTTTAATGATTGAATTTCTTCGCAAAAACTTCTCTGTTGTGATCTTCTTATTAAAATTTGCATTGCACGATTTATTTCCTGAGCTCTTAGATATCCTTTCACATTATTTAGTTTTGACTTTGAATTGTTTATGAAACGATAACAATGCGCTACGACTCGTAATAGCTTTGTTAGGGATGAGAAACGTAATTCAAAAGGATCAACCTCTTTCTCTGTGTTTACGTGACAAATTAAAACATTTCTTTTTTCTAATTCGGTTGAAACCTGCTTATTGCGTGGCCAAAATTCTGACGTTTTGTTAGCCAATCTGGACCATTCCACCAAAGCCGGTAATTTGCTAATTCTGCAGTATGCATTCCTTTTGTTGCACAATCGGCGGGATTTTGTTTTCTAGGCACATGTGATCAAACATTTTTTTCCAAAACATCATGAATGTGCGAAACACGATTGGCAACAAATGTGGTCCATCTGCTAGGGTGTTCTCTTAAGCAGGCTAACACGATTTCCGAATCACTCCATCCATAAATTGAGATATTTTGATCTAAGGATAATGTCACCAGTTGAATTAGCTTGGCCGCCAGGCTGGTAGCACATAATTCCAGTCGCGGTAAATACAATGTTTTTATTGGAGCGACTTTACTTTTTGCCGTAATTAAATTAACTTTTCGTGTAACTACAGAATCAATAGCACATAAATATACAACTGCTGCGTAGGTCTTTATGGAGGCGTCTGCGAAAACATGAAGTTCCAAACATGTATTTTGGGGTGAATATTGGATCCATCTTGGAGCTTGTATTTTGGTGATATCCTTTAAACCAACCTGACGGATCGAATAGCTTAGAAAGTTGTGACAATATTGTTCGCTTTGAATATTTTTGTTGTGTGTCAGGGAAATTTAACAAATATGAGTGAATATAGTCTGTCGTGGGATTCCATTTTATCCCCAATGTTTTTACTTCGTCTTCAGCTTCTGTTGATGATAATACCATTTTGGGCTCAATATCTCGCAATGATGATGTGAGTTCTTTTCTATTTGACTTCCATTTGTGTAATGGGAGTCCCCCACTGTGCATTAATTTCATCATTTCGGTCTTGATTTTTAATGCCGCTTCTACGTTATCTGCTCCGGATAACAGATCATCCACATAGAAATCTGAGAGCGCCACTTTGGATGCGTGTGGATAATTTTGTTCTTCGTCCTTGGCTAATAGTTGCAACGTTCAGGTTGCTAGATACGATGCACTTTTCGTGTCGAATGTCACGGTTAGCAACTTTTAGTCCTTCGCAGGCTCGTCTGCGTTATCTCGCTATAATATCCTTTGGTACTCAGCATGGGAATCCTGAACTAATACTTGCCCATACATTTTTTCGACGTCAGCTGTGAAGGAGATTTCATGTTTGCGCCAACGAATGAATAATTGTACCAAATCATTTTGTACAACAGGACCTTTCAGTAGCATTTCATTAAGAGAAATTCTACTAGTTGTGGTTTTTGAAGCGTCTTTAATGACCCCGTGATGAGGTAGATAGCATGTAGAATGGGTGTATAGTTTATCTTTTGGATTATAAATACATTCTTCACTGCTAGCTTCTACCATGTGCCCCTATTGTAGATATTCGTTGACCACTTTCTTTTATTTATATCTAGTTTTGAGTGTATCGTCTCTTTTAAATCGATGTTCTAATTGGTACAAGCGTCGTCAAGCAATGTTACAAGAAGCTCCTAGAAAATGTGTTAAGGTAGTCTCACGAAACGGTAACGATACTCGATATCTTCCTGATGGATCTCTAACAGTAGTCTTGTCATAAATGGTTTCACACAGTTGTTCTTCGTCTGTTTGGAACTTCATTTCGTTTTGTATGGATTCCATTTCCCAGAATTTTTTAAGTTAGTTTTCCAGTGACGTGTTGATGTGAAAATTCTGAATGGACTTTGTGCACGTTTCCGTTGTGTTATCGTTGCCGATTCACCCAAATATAGTTTTTTGTGCAAGTAGATTGCCATTGGCCCTATGTTGTAAGCCTTCTAGCATAATATGGGAATAGCAGTCGGCCCCAAGCAATATATCAATTTTTGATGGTTTGTAATATTCTGGATCTGCCAATTCTCCACGTATTCCGTCTAAATCGTGTTGGTGAACTCTGTCCACATATTTTCGAGTTCCTTTAGGAATTGCCAGAAAAAGCATGGTCCTCTGGGCTGTGCTGTTTGTCTTTCAAATCTCGTACCATAGCCTCGAACAATGCAACTCTTGATTTTTGAACCTTTAATAATTTGTCCATGTTGGAAGTACCTTTCTGCTTTTCACTTTACTTGCTCATTTAACGAATTGGTGGAACAACTGATGAATATTGTGCCAAACTTTTAGATATTCATCTTATACGAACGTTGTATGACTGGTGTTTTACGCTTATTTATCTTATTCAAATTTATTAACTTTGTTATACATTACAAGAAAGTATGAATTGTGTGATTATATAATTGTTGAATTTGATAGAAAGTTTTTAATTTGTATATGTATATTTGCAATATATTGTAATGTATAAAATGTTAGTATATAGTGTGCAGTGTATATAGTGTATAGTGTGCAATAAATATAATGTAATAAATGTTAGTATATAGTGTGCAGACGTGCAGTAATCTCGTTGTATTTGTTGTTGAGTTTTAACAAATAGCTAACTCGGTATAGTTTAGTTTTAAAATTTTGTTACTTCAAGGCAACTTTAAATGTGTGGAAAATTTGAATTTTTTCTTGTGCTGCCCCTTTTTTTTATAAATGTTAAATATGCCGTTACTTATACCGTTATTTCCAAAACGCTAATATAATATAAATTATATATATTGTTAATTACGTTCAAAAGTATGGCAGACTTTATTGATATAATTTCTATATATTTCGTTTGGTTTTCTGTATATATAGAATTCAAAATTTTTACACTGTTGTATGTACTTTATATTGATGATTCAGTTTGAATCAATTAAATCAATGGGTGTGAGTGTGAATTTTTTGAAGGTGCGTTTTGTTAGTAATTAAAAAAATTGGAATGGACTTACTTTGATTGTAGAATCCTCCCTGTTGCCTTCTCTCGATATCTTGACACTGGAACCGCGGGTTTTACCAAAAGTACCGCTTTTTAAAAAACTAAAGACTCCTTTTTTTAATTAATTGTGACAAACTAAAGTTGTCACTGTTCTTTAATATTCCCTTTTTTTTTTTAACAAAAAACACACACAAGATAGTTTTTTAGTTTTTATTCACACTTCCACTTCATTTATTTATAGATTTTAATTCATAAATCAAAAAAGCTAATATAGTCAATACATATATTATTTTTTATAATCGGGTTTTTTCTTTATTCTTTTTTAATATCCGGTTCGAAGGACAAAAATGTTTTTCACAAAGTTTAAAAAATGTTTTGGATATAAAAGAAAAAGAAATAAAAGCACCAATTTTTGAAATAATTCAAGTTCAATTAATTATCAATTTTATTATATATAAAAAAAAGTATCTATCTACTAATCATATCAAAAATGTTTAATTTCTTTCAAGCAAAAAGCTGAAACACGCCAGCAACTGATGGGGAATTTGCCCAACGAGCGCGTGTAAATTTCAAGAGCATTTTCAAATTCAGGCTTGGACTATTGTGATCCTTTTGAAATAAAATGCCATCGATTCCGAGGTTCAACCAAATACAAAGTCTACATTACCTTATTCATATGTATAGCCACAAATGCTATACATTTAGAACTAGTGAGCGACATTTCAACGACATTTATGCAACAACATATATTGCGACAATGGCACAAACTTCGTTGGTGCTAACAAGATTATTACGAGACAAAACAACAAAATAGTGCAAAATTTAAATATAGCAGTTGTTGAACTCTTGGAAAATAATGGAGTCACATTTCACTTCAACCCCTCCTCATCACCACATTTCGGAAGTTTGTGGAAAGCGGGTGTTAAGGCGACGAAGTATCACTTGAAACGAATTCTGAATAATACAGCAATTTCTGAATAATACAGCAATACTTTTGAAGAATTTAACACAGTGTTATGCCAAGTGAAGGCATGTCTCAATTCAAGACCATTCAGTTCCGATCCACACGATCTAACACCACTGACACCAGCACATTTTCTGATTGATGATTCACTATTAGCACCACCACAAGAAGAAGTTGCCAATATAAATATCCATAGATTAAATCGATGGCAGTATCTGCAATGTTTAGTTCAAAGTTTCTGGCGTTTGTTTGTAAAAATGACGTATTTTTAGGTGTTGATTGTTGCTTCTTTAGATGTTGAATGTTGGATGATATGGATCCAAGATCATTTCAGATAAGTATATTTATTTTGTGCACAATGATTCTTTGGATCTGTTCTTCTGTTTTCTCTTTTAGGTGCAGGGCTGAACAGTTTTGGTGCTTGTTTTTCTAATTCTAGTAACTTCCGAATACCGATTTAATAAAGTAAGTCAATCAACCCATTTAATTCAGTAATTTTCAGTAGACTAAAGAAGTTGGAAAATAAGCTACAAAAGATTGAGTAGAAAAATTTTAAAAATATTATTATTTTATTTATTATGTTTAATTACACTCAATCAAAGAGTGGTTTTTTTATTTTACGCTATCAGTATCTAAACTTATTATATATATTGTTTACAAAGTATAAATATTTTATTTTGTTTTTTCAATTTTTTTTTTTTTTTTGAAATTTTAAACTATTTTACTTTATTTTATTTATAAATGTTTTGTTATATAGTATAGATAAATATAGTCACTTTAGATATCCGAAAGCTTTAGAAATTAATTTAAATATTATTTTTTTACATTCATTATACATTTTTTCTTTACTTTAAATATTATAGTAATTAATTGTATTAGTTATTATATAATTTATATAATAATAATATAGTCACTTTATAAATATGTCACATGTTATTTGTCAAATATGAAGAAAATGTTTTATTCTGTTCCTTAATTTTTTTTGTTTTTACTTAAATAAAAATAAATTAATTTATTGAATGTCTTGTATTTTATTAACATATTTAATATTTTAATAGTATTATCTTTTTTAAATAAGTTTTGCAATATTTCTTCTTTTAAAAAATTTTACTTAACAGACTAAGTGACAATTAGATATAACTTTTAAGAATATGAAATGACAAGAATATTCAAAACTTCAAACATTTCAATTTTTAAATAAATGGCAATATTTTTAGCTCAGTTGCGCAATTTTTTTTTTATTAAAATAGACGACTTTTCAATCAGTAGATCTGGGCACTCTGCAGTGATCCGTCTGGATTAAATATTTAAATTTTTCAAAATTATTATTGAGTGATGAGTAATCTGATACTCTAATTAAATTACATATGTATGCATATCGAAAATGCAACAAAATTGTTACAATATTTTAAATAAAACTCGATTTGTAAGCAAGTAAATATATTTCTATAGAAAAACATACATATTAAATAATGTGTTTGCGATGTACACATATATATCTACATATGTACATATTTAGTTCTAATAAATAAAACATTTAATTTTTCAAGTTATTAATATTGAATTAATTTCATATTAATTTGAATTTTATTGAATTTATCAAAATATTTTAGAGTCAGTTCTGTGCTAAATAAAGATGTTAAACAAAATGGGAAAAATTTTATGTTTGATGTCGACGATGAAAATGCTTGGAGCTCAGAACAGGTATAATTAGTATAGATTTGCTGATACGTATGTACATACATGTATATCAATTAATTTTTTACTTTCCCTTAAAATAAAAACTTGATTTTGATTTTTCAGTTTTAATATTGAACAATTTTAAAAAAATAACTTTTAGGGTACTCCCCAATGGATTTTATTGAAATTTGAAGAAGCACAAAGGTTAACATCTTTTAAAATACAATTTCAAGGTGGTTTCGCAGGAAAAAATTTGGAAGTGGATGTGGACGACTTCAATTGTGCAATTCATTCGCAAGTTTTTTACCCTGACGATACAAATTGCATTCAAATTTTCAAATTTAATAAAGAAGTAATTGGAGCATGTAAAATCAAATTTAAATTTATTTCTAGTTATGATATTTTTGGAAGAATTATTATTTACAAGTTAGAAATAAATAATTAAGACTACCGTAATTATTTTGTTTCAAAACTCGCATTCATTGTGCTTTCGCACATTGGTTGTATGATTTTTCGAGTAAATAATTCTTATAATGTAAGATATGCAAATTTTTGAATTACTAATAATTCCTATCCTTTTCTATCCCTACTCCCTAGCTAATATACTGCGTTTGCAGGTAAGGGTTTCATCCCATTACATTTGCTAAAGGGGGAGGTGGCTTTAGTATAAGAATCTGACACTACCAAGGACGAAATTGGAAAATTCCTACCTCCCTTAGGAAAAAAAACCAAAATTTCGTTCGGTTAAATACATGATAAAAAACTTACAATAGAAAGTCGATTGTGGACACTGAAATGTATTTGTCTGTTACTAAACCAGCCAAAGCGATAAATTAAACAGGTGGGTGGTAAATTCATGAATCGGTAGAACTTTAAAGATTTTATGAGTGGATGATATAACTTATGGTACTATGTGGTGTATTTTGTAAATGATTAAAATAGCGGCTGGTAGATTTTTGGGGCAATGTATACATGTAGCCCAAGCATTAAAATACAAACGACGGCTTCAATATTTTTATTTCTTTTATCCCAAATGATTCCTTTTGATCCTAAATGTCCTTTTTTTTTATTTCCGCAGCTTATTTATTTATTCATTTTGAATTTTTCATATAAACGATCCAATATTGTTAAAATATTGTTCGATTAAAATTATATTTAAAAACCTGCACGATTTTCCAATGGCATTTCTGAAAGATGCTGCAATAGTGTAATTCTTTAAAATGGCATTTTCTCAATGATAATTGAAAAGGGTTGTACATACAAGAAATTTACACAACAAAAAATTTATGAATTGGAATTCTAATTTTGGACAATGTGCAGGACGCGTACTTCACGCAATTAAATCCAAGCTACTGCTCCAATCTTCCTGATTTTTATCTGAAATGACTCCTTTATGTTTTTTGAACTAATAAATATCCTTTTTTTTTGTAAAACCTTATTTTATTATTTATATTTTATTTTCAATTTTTGTAACACCATCATTTTCCAATCCTAAGGCATTTTTGACAGACGCTACAATAGTGCAATTTTTTAAAATAGCTGTCAACATTTTTTTTAAAATGATAATTCAAAAGGATTGTACAAGAAAATTTATGAAAATTATTGTACTTAAAATTTTTTTTTACCTACTATAGTTGGTTTTTAATTTTTTTTATATAAAATAGGTATTAAAGTTAAAAAAAAAGTTACTGTTTGAGTACCATTCAATAAACATATTTTATCATTTTTTTGAATATTTAATTAATTCTAAATGTAAATGTTAGATTTTAAGTAATTTTTATATGTAAATGTAAAATTTTATATAAAATATTCAAATTTTGACACTTTTGTATTAAAAATAAAAACTATAATTAAAACTTTTTTAAATGATAAAATAAACATATTTTATTATTTATTTCAATATTTAATTGTTCCTAACTGTAAATGTTAACACTTTTAGTAATTTTTATATGTAAATGTAAAATCTTAGGATTGGAGAATGATTGCGGCCATTTAAGTAAAATTATTTTGTTTATATGGAGAATTACAAAAATTTAAAATAAAAAGTAAATATTATTTTTCTATTTTTACAAAAAAAAAAGGATATTTATTAGTTAAAAAAACATAAAGGAGTCATATCAGATAAAAATCAGGAATATTGGAGCAGTAGCTTGGATTTAATTGCGTGAAATACACGTCCTGCACATTGTCCAATTATATAGTTTTATAGTTCAGTATTTTAACATTAAATTCTTTTGTGTATTTTATATATTTTTTCATTTTATATTTTGTATTGAAATGGTAGTCAGCGCTGTTTATCTGAAGATAATAAGAACGCATTAAAATGTCAAAAAGACAGTCATGCATTATTTTCTTAACGGTGTTCATTTTTGTATGAAAAAAATTTTAAAGTATTTTTTTCGTGAAAAATAATGGATAAAAGTTTATTTTTTTTTGCAAATTGAATATCTAACGGGAAAAGATTATTGAATTTTGATCATTCTTTGGGGGCCCCGAACACGTGGCCTTTACTTTGGTGGATTACACGTCGTATACATCCCCTTTGTTTCTTAAATTTATATGAGATGACCTCTTTCAGTAGTTCTAACTCGTTGATTATGTACAATTTCCAAAAAATTTACTAACTCTAAATATTCCAATGCTAAATTCTTTAAATAAAGTTTCCCCTAATTTTTCTAAATGCTAATGTTATTTTAATATTTAAGAAGGTAAAGAACCTATTTTTTTTATTTTTCCAAACCCAATTTATACTTTACAAAAAATGACACAATTTTCAAAGCGAAATTTGAAAACAAATTTTAGAAGTACGCAGATTGGAACTTTGATTACTTTACATTTTTAAATATGTACATATTTTAAAAAGAAATCAAGTAAAGGAAGGAAAGCTAGTATTGTGCCAAAGCGACCTTTTAGGTGAAACCAGAACCATGTCAAATATTCACGGCGGTTGACGAATTTCGCAATAGACCCACGTTGACGACGGCGGCGGCAGGCGAAAACAGGTGTTCTAAAAAAAACAAAATGAATTTAGACGAGAAACTCATCGATGAAGTTAGAAATTATACATTCTTGTTTGACTTAAAAGATCCAGAATATAAACAATTTTTAAAACTTTTTCCATTTTAATTTTTTAAAAATTTAAATTCACTTTCACTTGTTTTATTTTATCTTTGATTGATATCTATTGATTTTAATTGATTTTATTCTTATGTCAACAAAATTTGCAGCGGTAAAATTGAAAATTATGTTAATTTTGTCGCCAACGAAAAAACCGCAGCGAATATTCGCCATCTTTGTGGACAGTCCCATTTAAATACGTGGATGGCGAAAATAATTCTGACAGTCGCCGCGAATATTCGGCATGATTCTGGTTTCACCTTATTACTGATTATTCTAACAAGCTATGGCATTCGCGTTTCTTAAATGGCCGCAGTAGTGGTTTTGACAAATGTAAATAAAAATTAGTATTTCTATGAATTTTTTCATATACGGTACGACACATTTTTTCTCGGATATTTCTAGGATAAAAATTAAAACAAGTAAGTGTGAAATTTTATTAAAAATAAAATTTAAGCAATGGCGAAATATTTTCTAGTATGGTTTGAACTTTGTCACATATTTTAATTAATACATAAATAGACCTCTTATTTAACGGTTATTTTCGAATACTTTTATTTTCCGCAATCAGATTTCTAATTCTTAACAAATTTTTAAGAATAAAAAATATTTGATTTGAATGAAAAAAGTGCAATATAATTGAATTTGTGATGCATAAATAATGTACATATGTATGTATGTATCATAATATTAACTTTGATGCAAATTTCAACAAATAATTTTGTGAATTGCATGAAAATTGTTTTGTATATTTATTACCTATAAATTTTAAAAATCTACGCTTCAATTTTATTCTTAAAAAAATTTCAAAAATACATACATACATATGTACTTGTTTTTCACTGGTTTACAATTACAACATACATATGTACAAGTACAACATACATATGTACTTGTTTTTACAACATACAAACAAGTACAACATACATATGTACTTGTTTTTCACTGGTTTACAATTCATTTCAATTTTTAAAATAAAAATATACAAATCATTTTCTATATTATATTACATACCTCAATGGAAGCGACAAATTTTTATTAAAATAATTACGAATACTCTTTCCAATAATAGCAAGTTTTTATATACAATGCACACATTTTTTAGCTTTTATTTTTACAAAATGTACTTTCATACACAATTTGTCTGTAACTCAAAAAACCTTACTATTATACACATTCATTCATCATATTATACACACACTTACATATTATATTCACATTCATTATCTTTACACAAAACAGAAAAAAATAAAAAAGAAACATAACAAAACAAAAAATAAGTAGATAAATGCTTAAGATTACATAGCTACATATGTATATAAATACATACATATCTATACTATTCATATCAAATTACATGGATAGCAATAACGTATATTGTATAGAAACATAAAAAACAAATTAAAACAAAAAATACGTATAGCCTTAGACTATAGACTGTAGCTATATAAATACATTTTTATATCATTCATATTCAAATTTCAAACTATAAATATGTATAGCAACCGTATATATTGTATAGAAACATAAAAAAGAAAAAAAAAAAATACGGTCCTGATTTCGATAGTCATATCACTTTCATTTTTAATGAAAAAGAAAATTTTTGATTTCGATAGTCATAAAAAATGAAAAAAATCATAAAAAATTAAAAGAAGCTGATTTTGATAGTCATATTTTATGAATATACTCATTTAAAACGTCAAATTTTCTCATTTTGAAATTGTTAAATAAGTGCTTCTAAAAATGGATTTAGGAAAAAATTATGAAGTATTTTATTTATATTTATGTGAATATAGGCATTTTTATAAGTAACCTATGACTATGTGATAGCATAGATTGCAAGTAAGCCCATTAATTTGTGAATTAGAAGTCGTTCCGATATGATTAAAAAAAAGGTACTCAGTACTCACGGATTTTTTAGTAAAATTTAAATATCATAAAAAAAAAATAAAAAAGTTCAACTTTTAAGCCCGCCCCAAAAAACAGAACCCAAAAACTAAGGAACCACTTTTCGGCACTTATTTTAATTTTTTGCTTTTTTTCTATTACAGTATTGGGAACTACGTGTTTTTAATCTTAATTTTTTACTTATAGCTTTTCTTTGTATAGTCAAAACCTCAAAATAAGAAAGTATTGCCGGTTTAAAAAAAAATTATAAATCATTTTAATTTTAAATTCCATTTCATTTTGCCCGACTATCGAAATCGCAAAAAATTATTAAAATGAAATGAAATTTTTCATTTTTATGAAATGACTATCGAAATCAGGGCCTACGTATAGCTATAGATACCTAACACTACGTAGCTCTATAAATACATTTGTATAATATATATAGCAAACTATATGTATAGCAATAGCATATATTGTATAGAAACATAAACTTAGGACAAAAAAAAAAAGGAGGAAAACAAAGGCTTATATATTTCGCCAATAAAACAATTTCAAATTACATAATTTCTATTTGGAATTCTATTTGGAAAATAATAAAAAAAAAGGTTAATTATTAATGTGAAAGTGTTTTGTTTAATTAAATCTTATATTTAAGTAATTTAATGACTATAATTAAATAGTCACTTAAATATTATATATATTTAAATGAAAAAGACTTTAATTTTATCTAACACTGATAAAGAAATATAATAATAAGAAAAAGTAACTTATGATTTACTATTTTATTTCTAGTTTATTATATTCACATCTATTTAATTATTCACTTGTTTATTATTAATTAATATTTTTTTTTATAATTTTTATTTTCCAGTTAGAAATTATTTAAAATACAAATTTAACTCTACAGGGTGGTTCAGACCATGCGTATCATGCGAAATCGAGATTTAAATAGGAATGGGCATGGAACGGGTACTTCGATGCAAATTCGGATTATTTTTCAAAAAATAAAAAACTTGTCTTAAATAACTTTATTTTTTTTCTTACTACATATTTGCTTTTCAAATTAATAAAAATAAAACAGAAATCTTTCATATTTTTCCTTATAAATTTTAGTAATTTCAGTAATTACCATAGATATATTAGCTAATAGATAGGCAGTGAACAAAATATTTTCAGCCAATTTTGAGAAACAGCTGGAGTTAACCGTGCGTATGTATTGCTTTAGTTTCCTCAGAATTAGGTTCCTAAAAGATGAACTAATTTTATATCTAATTTTTAAAAGAATTTTATCACTAATTTTGTATTTTACAAGTAGTTAAAATTTTGAATAACGTTAATTAAATTTTTAATTTTAAAAACGAAATATATCAATTATTAAGTAATATAAAAACTTAAAATCTTTGAATGAAACTGCTACATTATTTTAATTAATACAAACAGCTGAGTGAACGAAATGTATACATATGATAAAATGCAAATGCATTTTTTTCACTGAATATCTTAAGATAGGAGAACACATAAGAATAAAAGAAACGAATATACCTAACTTCCCATTTATTATTTAATATCTATGGTAATTAATAATTATTATATAAATAATTAAACCGGTTTTAAGTTAACATAGATAATATTATATATATAATTTTTGACACTACAATAATATGAGGTTGTATTTTTTAAAAATATTTTTAAATTTTTAAACATGGTAGGTATTAATTATTGTGTTAATAAATAATAACATGTACAATAGTTTCCACTATTATTGTACATATTGTACATAGATAAAGTTTCCACTATACTCCACATACTTTAAAACTATTGTACATAGATAAAAATATGTGCAATAGTTTTAGAGTATGTGGAGTTCATTCATTTTGATGAACAATGCTTTGTGGAGTGCAGAGCACGCAAAAGAGGCTTAAAATATAATGCTTATCCAAATTCCAACGTTACACATTACAGGTAAGTTATTTTTTTTTATTAATAATTTTATTGTATATGTATCTTTAATTTCCATATATTTTGTACAATATTTTTTTATATCTGCAAAATCTGCTATTTCAATATATATATGTAAATATAATTATAAATTGGCTATTTCTTTTACTACATCATAAATTTCTCATCAACATTCTATTTATAAAAACATTATATTTATAACAACAGATTTATAACAACATTATATTATTGATGTTTATGATTATGGACGTTATAACATGGAATTCATCAATGAAACATCAGAATATTAGATAAGTATTTTGTTTTATTTCGAATGCTGATTCTTTGTGATTTGTTTGTTTTGTATTTAGATATTACGAAGTTGAAGTTCATGCTGAGTTGCTGAAATTCTCAAATTTAGCAATTGGTTGTTTAAAACTTACTTCCAAGAATACCAAGTTCAACAAATCGTTGATAATTTGATTGGGTGTGGTTTTGTTACTCCAACACCAGTACCAATGCACCTAAGTTATTCCAATAGATTAAACATCCTAAACGTCAAATCGAAGTGTCAAAAATAGCTGGATGAAAACAAATAATAATATCCAAATAAGACTGATTAAGATATAACAATTTATTATTAAGATTTAATTAAAAAAAAGGAATAATATATTTAAAAATAAATTTAAAATAAAAAACATTTGATGAAATATTTAAGAAAAAAATCTACAAATATAAAAAAAGTGAAAAGGCCAAATATTTGACAGAAATGTTAATATACAATTCAGTTTGAAAGAAAATTTGTATAATATTCACAATTTTTTTAGATCTTTCCCACTTTCTGGACATACCACCCATTTAGGAACGGTAGAAATGGTTGGATATAGGTCAAATAATTATGATATAGGAAATTTAGACCTTAAATTCCCAATCACTCTCTCAACTTGGATTCTCAAACTAGCAATTTCCCGATTTCTTTCTATTTTAAGTGGGTGAAGTTGTTGTTTTCCATTTTTAAAGGAAGGTATAATAAATTTTGCTTTTCTTTTTTTTATTTGCTCCTGTATTAAAAAACCACGATCTGCCATAATCATATCTTCTTCTTTTATCATATCTAAGATGCCGCAATTTTCGGTTATATATATTTCACTACACCTTCCTTCGTAACCTTTTGAAATGAACACAATGCTTCCAAATGACGATATGCAAATTATCGTAGAAAACACTTTTTGTAATATATTCTTCGTATATTTTGTCTAATGTAGTTTATATTAATCCAATTTGGAGTGGGGCACCACAAATTCACCTGAAAAGAATTGAACTACTAGAATTGAAATTCTAATAAAAAAAATCGATCAAAATAATTCATAAGTATCCCATATTGAATCCCAGTAGTATGATCTATAGTCAAAAATACCTCAGTTTTGAAAATATTTGTAAACGCGAAACTTATATTTTGGCTTTCAAAATAATAAATAACAAAATCAAACATAATTTTATACTACAAAAATATATAGATATTCATAACTACAACACTCGCAATAAATGCAATTTTTACTTATCATTATTTAAAACTGATAAACAAAAGACAAATTGTCTCTTTAATTGTTTAAAAATATTTAATAATTTACCAATCGTTATCAAATCAATTAAAAACCTATCCTTGTATAAAAAAAAATTGTTGAAATCATATATTCCGCCTAAATTATATGTTACTGGGGTTTCTTAATTCAATTTAAGTAGTATCATAAAGAAACTATATAAAGGGTGTTCAAAATTGAGGTATCATTTTGATTTTGCCGCCATTTTTTTTTCTACCTGTAATTTTTATACGAGGTTTCTTTAGTTATATTCAAGACCTAAATAAACAGGCCAAGAACTGAAAACGCATGAATGTAGTTGTGAAAGAATGGCAATCGAGTCTCGCATCCATTCAAACAAATGATATTAAAATTTAATTTTAAAAGATTTTTTTTGTTCTTATTATTTTGTTTTTTTTTTCGAAAAAATGTCCGCTTTTTTTCGCTTGCTTTTTGACATTTGTAAAAGTAGAAAAAGAGAATTTTTTTCAAAAAATAGGAGTGGGATTGAAAGTTTTATTTGAAAGCTTTTAACCATAATCTAAAATTTATATAAAAATTGTATGTGAAATGGGTAAGTACTTTTATAATCAAATTGAGTTGTAATATTTTTAATTTTATTTAAACATTTTAAAAATGTCATATAATTAAAATTTAGAATTTTTTCTTTCCTCTAGTAAGAAAATTAATTTTCAACTCGTATTTTTCAGCCACATTTCGAGCACGTAAAAAAAGGGAATCACAAATTCTGGTAAGCAAATTTTTAATATTTTGATACACTCCATAAAAAAAAGTAGTGGAGTAGGAGATATAAGTAATTTTAAATTTTTTTTTATAAGATATAATTAATTGGTTATTACTTATTATAATTAGTTTTGTTTGTTTTTCATGTTAAATTAGTTTTATAATTTTGTATTTACAGTTTTTTTGTTTTTTATAAGTTGTTATATGTTTTTGTCTTTTATCTTATTTTTTTATATAACCCTTTTTAATATTTTATACATATAAACTTTTCTAATATATTCTGTAATGGTTCGAAAATGTTCGGTGTATGGATGTACATCCAATTATTTTCCTAGTGTGAAAAAGGTTCCAGCTTTTCAATTTCCCAACAAAGAACCTTATAGAACATTGTAGATAAAAGCAATATCCAAACCAAATTGGCAACTTTCAGTATGTAGTTACATATGTTCTCTGCATTTCGCAGAATCGTGTTTTTCTAATATTGGTAAACGGCACCGCTTATTGCCAGATGCTGTTCCAAGTATTTTCCCTAATTATCCGGTAGCTTTATCAAATAATAATGCAAAAACTTCTCACGCTACTGATTTAATTTTATGTTTTACTAATTTAGTTTCAAATATTGATAAAATAATCAATGTGAATGGCTGGTCTGTATATAAAAATGAAACTAATATTATTTTATATTTTTTACAAAATGATAATTATTTCGGTTGCAATTTTAAATTTAGAATTATCATTGGTTATCAGTTTGGAATACAAATGATAATAAAAATAGATTTTCGAATAGATTCACTACTAAAACATTAATAGATTTAGTTCATCTATCCTTAACGGAGCTTCAAATGGACTATGTTTTATTAGGCAAATTACAAACTGATTCTTTAGAGAATAGATTCCGTTTATATCGTTCTCTAGCTGGGTGCAATTTTACTTTGACGAATTTAACAGAGAGAGTCTTTCTTTACCGACGGATCAGACAAATTATGTTTTATTTCATATGACAGCAATTTTTTAGGAGATTTTACGGGAAACAAATTTAAAAAAAAATTTCTTTGAGCAAAGTAATCAAAAAAGAATACTAATTGAACTGACGTTAAATAGTCTTTGTTTGGGCATGAATGACATTGATTTGGCATTGACGTGTAAATGCGGCAATAGTAGCCGCATAATTTTTGTCCAAATAAGTAAAACTAATATTAAAGTAATATTAAAATCTAATAGATAAAATCGCAAATTAAAAATATTTCAAAATTAAGAAGGGTTATATAATTTTTTGTGATATTTTTTAATTTTTAATTTCGCGATATTTTGTTAATTTTGAATTTTGTGATATTTTTTTTATTTATTGTTTTTTTATTAATATTTTTGTTTCTACTTATTATTTATTCATAATTATTACACTGTTTTTTTTAGAATTCAGTGGATTTGGTCTATTGGAGACACCACTTTAAAAAAAACGCTGCATATTCCCTACCTCAAAGGTGGTGTGGGAATGGGAAAAATTTTTAGATATTATACATTATTACTTATATAAATATTATTTAATTATAGCTTATTTTACAATAACTTATATTTCAGTTAATAATTTTTTATTTTTAAAATTTAGTTAAAATTTTTACTAAGTTAATTTAAAATCAAAATTGTCATTAAAACTTTTTTTGTTACCAGTAGTGTACTATAAAAACACTCTCATCGACTTTCACGAGACTCACATCTTAAGAACTTTAAGAAGCTTTTAAAATAAAAAAATTAAAGGAAGACAATTTTTTAAATGCATATTTATGAATTAAAATATTATATTTTAAAATATTTTTCTTTAATGAATTATGTAAAAAAGATGCGACTTTAATTTTCTCTTTGGACCAAATTGATAAAGTAAATGGTTTTTGTATTATTTCAAGATTTATAGTCGGCCCCCTATTTTTTTCCATAAGACTACGTGTAAATTTGTTAAAAGCTGGCCCCTTATTAAGCTTTTACTCTCTGCACTTCATGGCCTGATAATTGATGTGAGTCTCGGTATATTCCGGTTAGTTAATATAGAACGTTACACGAAGGAACTACGTGTTTTTGTTATTACAACTTTTTTTAAAAATGGTAAAAGTTTTCATTATGTAATTAGGAAATTTCGAACAAAATTTGGTAGAGAAAGTGCTCCAACAAATCGTGCCATCAAGCTGATGGTTGATAAATTTCTAGAAACAGGATCTGTTCTTGATAACAGAGGCAACATTTATCAACGTAGTAGCCGTTCAATCGAGAATGTAGCAGCTGTGAGCAGAAGTGTTGAAGAAGATCCAAAAACTTTAATTCGTCATCGTTCGCAGCAATTAAACATCAAACCATCCACATTATTCAACATTTTGTATCGTAATCTCCATTTAAAGGCTTATAAGATCCAGCTGACGCAAGAATTAAAACCAACTGACCATGCATTACGTCGGCAATTCGTTTCTTGGACAATCGAAAAACAAGAAGAAAATGAGAATTTTTTTAACAAAATAATCTTCACCGACGAAGCCCATTTCCAGCTCAATGGCTACGTCAATAAACAGAATTGCCGCATTTGGGGTGAAGAGAATCCAAGGGTTATCTTAGAGCAACCAGTACATCCACAAAAAGTTACGGTTTGGTGTGGTTTGTGGTCAGGAGGAATCATCGGACCATATTTTTTTGAAAACGCAAATAGAAATGCGATTACGGTCAATGGAAATCGCTACAGGGAGATGATCCGAAGCTTTTTGTGACGGGAAATTGATGATTTGGACGTAGAGAATATGTGGTTTCAACAGGGCGGTGCCACTTGCCACACAGCAAGAGAAACAATGGATCTTTTGAAGGAAAAGTTCGAAGATCGCATTATTTCTCGTAGAGGAGGAGTGATGTGGCCATGTAGTGACCCAGTTCACTAACCTTGTCACACTTTCACAAATTCTCAAATCACCCTATACATAATTTTTAATAAATAAATTAATGTTTCATTACTATACATATTAATTATTATTTTGCATCGCATGTTAATTATTACCGCATGTAATCACTATTGGTCAATGACAAGTACATTTGAGAAACTCTCTCAATTTGGGTCCCTATTTGACCAACGGTTCTTTTCCAATAACAGGCGATGCTTTGGAATTAGAAGGAAATGAAAAAGATCAAAAAATTAAAAAAGAAGAATTATTCAGAAACACGTTGTCTCCCAGATCGGTTTATTTTATATTTAATAAAAAAGAAAATTAATTTATAAAACAAAAGAATTAAAAATAAAAAGAAAATAAAATTTAAAATTAATGAAAAATAAAATTGTATCAATTTAAATTATATTATTAAAATAGTAATGTTTAAGTGAATTGTATTAAAAAAATAGAAATACCAAATTAAAACTTTTATATATAATAATTTATAAAATACATGTGTTTTTAATTCTACAATTGGTGACCCCGAAAGAAAATTTTAAACTTTTAATAAAATTATCTTTGTAAATTTTAATTGATATTTTAAACTAAAAACTTTATTTTGATATGAAAAAAGTTTTAAAATAAAAGTTAATTTAAATAAAAAAAAGCAAAAATTTAAACATTGGAAAACATTTTTATAGTGATTCGCAATATACTGTCAATATATTTCAGTGTAGGATTTAATAAATGTAATTTTAAATAAATTAAAATTCAAATGCAGATAGTTACATGGAATTACAAAATATTATGTACATTCCAATACACATTGTATCAACATTAACAATAAAATAATTAAGAAGCAGATTTTGTCAAAGCACAACCGATCGATCAAGAAACATTGTACCTGTAGCAACACCATATTAAGAAAAATTGTTCATTCAAACATCAATAAATCAGCAATAAATAATTGAAATTTATATAGTCTTCAAGCGAGTTCAACACTATCATTGTACATCAACAAGCATCAGCATTAGCATTTGGTAGTACCACATATTTTTTCACAGCAGTGTAACAAGTAATATTTATTTTAATCAATATATAAATAAATTTTATTTTTAAATATATAAATAATAATAATACATACCTACATATTTAATTAAAAAATTTGATTTCATATTTTTTTTAATTTTTTTTATTGTAATTAAATTTTAAAATATAAGTGATATAGGGTGCATTGATATAGAACAATTTAAATTGGATATTTGGTTAGTTTTCTTCTCAGTAAATTTTTTTTTATATTAAATTAAATATTAAATTGAATAATATAATAATTTTAATAATTATTATATCAAATTGAAATTCATAATAATTTTATTTGGTAGAATAGACATAAGTAAAGTTTTATATAAGTAGTTTAGTGTAAGTTAAATCAAAATAAAAATTGTTTTATTACATAAAATAATATAAAAAATAAATTTAATAATTTTACATAATAGTATAGTAAAAACTGAATAAATTTTATTTTACATAGAATAATTGCAAATTATAACATTAATTGCACATATATAGGTACATAGTAATAATATATGTATATATTTTTTTTTATTACCTTTTTATTTTTTTTCTTCTCGTTTCTGAATTTTAAATCCGCAAAATATAATGAATTATAATATATTATATATCAAAATACAAATCATTTTCATTGCTTTCTGTTTCTTTTTATAAAATTATTATTTTTTTTTTTTGTTTTCTCGAAGAGAACGGGTTATTCGAAAAGAACATTTAACTTTAAAATTTTTTTTTTTTTTTTGTTTTGTCTAACAGGGTGATCAATGTAATTTAATTTTTAAATAAAATTAATTTTCTCTAATTTTTTTTAAATAAAAATAATTTGCTGAAATAAAAATTTTTTTTAGCCGCTAATTTTCTTAATAAAAATATTTTTTTTTAAATAAAAATAATTTCTTTTAAACAAAAATACAAAGTTTTATATTTGTAAAAGCAATCAAAGTTGATTTAAAATATGATCGACAGTGACCCTGAATCTAAATCAGAACCCGCACCCAAGGATTCGGGGAATCCAGAACAAAAGGGAGAGGGACAAATAGATTCAGTGCGAGTTCGCCTACCCCCCTTTTGGCCTGCAAACCCCGAGACTTGGTTTATTCAGGCGGAGGCTCAATTTAGGGCATATCGTATTAAAAACGAAGACACAAAATATTGTCTTACTATTGCCGCGTTACTTCCTGAGTCCTGCGACTCAATCATAGATATTTTGTCAGACCCGCCGGACACTAACCGTTACGAAGGTATTAAGGCAGCCCTGATTAAACGACACTCAATTTCAGAGACTAAACGATTAGAAACCTTAATTGCAAAGGCCGATATTGGCGACGGAAGTACTTCGGAACTTCTCAGATCAATGAGGCAATTAGCTGGTGAGACATTCGGTGATACAATAATAAAAAATTAATGGCTTCGGAAATTACCTCAAGTAATTCACATCGCGATCGTTGCAGTTAGCGACAAAACCCTGAGCGAATTAGCAGACGTGGCGGATAAAATATATGAAGCGCAACAGAACGCAAGCGTATTTGCAATCGCGCGGTCTAGCATTAATGCGGGAAGTTCGTCAACGCAAAGAGACGACAACAGTGATTTTAATGCGCGGTTATCAAGAATCGAAGCAATGATTGCACGACTTGACGTCAGTAGCAATAATAACTTCAGATCACGGTTTCAAAATAGATCATTCCGCCGACGTAGCTCGAGTAGAAAATCGAGAAGATTTCGTTCTCCTTTAGCCACCCCACAAGATTTGTGCTGGTATCACAGAAGATTTGGGAACAAAGCAACTAAATGTCAATGCCCTCAGAAAACAAACTATAATCACCCAAACTAGATAAGGCACCGAATATTGCGGCTAACGGTGCGTCAAAATTCAATAGTCGCCTATTTGTCCGCGACTGTGCGAACAACATCATTTTTCTTATTGACACTGGCGCAGATTTGTCTGTTCTGCCATACAAACACCATTTTGAAAAACGCAATTCCGGTATTTTACTTTCCGCGGCCAATGGTACGACTATCAAAACTTTTGGGTCTAAGATGTTGAGGCTTAACCTAGGTCTTCGTAGATGTTACGTACACGAATTTCTTTTAGCTGACATTGATAGAGCCATCATTGGAGCAGATTTTCTAAAAAAATATGGACTGATCATTGATCTAAAAAATAAAAGGCTCGTAGACCCGCTAACAAGTCTGTCTATTAATACTCTTTCGCTTTCGTCGAATACACCGACTCCTAAACTTTATTTAATACGCAATGAATTTTCAGTTTTATTAGAAAGATTTAGTGAGCTTACCCAGACCCAAATTATTACAAGGAAGCTAAGCACACAATTGTGCATCACATAGCTACAAACGGTCAGCTGCCTTTCGCGAAACCACGACGTCTAGACCATACTAGACACTGCGCTGCAAAGAAAGATTTTGAACTAATGATGGAAATGGAAATATGTAGGCCGTCATCTTCTCCTATATCGTCCGCATTACATATGGTGCGAAAAAAGAACAAATCAGATTGGCGTCCGTGCGGCTACTACCGTCGTCTTAACGCAGCTACAATTCCTGATCGGTATCTCATTCCGCACATACAAAATTTTTCGGCCCACTTAAATGGTGCCAAAATTTTCTCAAGGATTGACCTAATTCGGGCTTACCATTTAATTCCAGTCGCTGGATCTGATATTCACAAGACAGCCATCACGACGCCTTTCGGTCTATATGAATTCCGACGAATGTCTTTCGGGTTGCGCAACGCCGCGCAAACCTTCCAACGTTTCATGAACGAAGTCTGTAGGGGATTGGATTTCGTTTTTGTGTACATCGATGATATACTAATTTCTTCCGCTGATGCAGCCACGCACAAAGAACATCCTCGTCAACTGTTTGAAAGATTGTCAGATTACGGGATAACAATCAACCCTTCAAAATTCATTTTTGGGGTAACAGATTTAGATTTTTTGAGTCAACGTATAACACCGGAAGGAAATTCTCCGTCAGAAGACCGGGTCAACGCAATTAAAAATTTCACAATTCCCAAGTCTATTCGACAAATCCAAAGATTTATTGGTATGGTAAATTTTTATCATAGGTTCGTGCCCAAATTAGCTGAATTCCTAACACCGATTTACACATACTTGACAGAGACATTAAAAAGCGGAAAGAAGAATAAACTTTTAACTTGGCCGAGCGAACTTAATTCAGCTTTCCAAAAAGTAAAAGATGCATTAGCTAACGCAACAATGCTCGCTCATCCACAGCCAAATGGAAAGTATATAATCTCGACGGATGGGTCAGATATAGCTATAGGAGCCGTACTACAGCAGCCAACAAATAAAGGCTGGCAACCTCTAGCCTTTTTCTCAAAAAAAAACTATCGCCTACCGAAAAAAAGTATTCAGCCTTTGATCGAGAATTACACGCCATTTACGTCTCGATCAAACATTTTCGCTACGCAGTAGAGGGCCGCGCTTTCACGATTTTTACCGACCATAAACCGTTGGTGAACGCAATTTGTTCCAAAACAGAACTAAACCCGAGGCAAACGCGACACCTTGACTACATTGCACAGTTTACGACCGACATCGGTTATATCGCCGGTATACAAAACGTCGTAGCTGACGGTTTGTCGCGTATTACAGAAATTTGTGAGGTGGACTGCGACAACTTTGATCTCGTAAAAATTTCACAAATGCAGAAAGATGATCAAGAGTTAGCAGGGCTATTGGCTAAGCCGCGAGGTTCTTGGAAACTTGAAAAAATTCAGTTATCTGACCTCGAATTATATTGCGAAAATTCTACGACTATTAATAGACCTTACATACCAGGCTCTTTACGTCGGGCAATTTTCAATAACTTACATAACTTAGCCCACCCTGGAATCAGAGCAACCAGAAAATTGGTTACATCCAGATATTTTTGGCCTAACATAAATCGCGATTCAAATCTCTGGACCAAAGCCTGCATGGCTTGCCAAAGGTCAAAAATTCAACGTCATACCAAGTCACCTCACGAAGTTTTTAAGATCCCTGCAGGACGATTTGAACACATCCATATGGTCGGACCATTTCCGATTTCCGATGGAAACTCCTACATTTTCACTATAGTAGATCGTTTTACCCGATGGCCAGAAGCCTACGCCATACCAGATATTACCGCTGTCACAATGGCAAAAACTTTCGTCACGCAATATATTTCACGTTTCGGAGTCCCCGCCACAATCACAACAGATCAAGGTCCGCAATTCGAAGCAAAGTTATTTCAAGAGTTAACAAAACTCCTAGACGGTTTCCGTACCAAGATCGTGCGATTTGACACCGTTGGATTTTTTTTTTGTGGGGTTTTGTGAAATCGAAAGTGTACAGCAATAATCCCACAACAATTCAAGAGCTTAAAAACAACATTATCGAGCAGATTTCAACCATTGAGAACAGTTTATTGAACAACGTGATTCAGAATTTTGGTAAAAGATTGGAAGCCTGCCGAAGTAGTAGAGGGGGCCACTTGGCCGACATAATTTTTCATTATTAACCGGAACCTATTTGTAATAAATTAAAATAAAAATATATTTAATATTTCAAAAAAAAAGACTTTTTTTATTAAAATTAAAATGATACCTCAATTTTGAACACCCTTTACATAGAGTATTCATCCAGTACAAAATTTTTTAGTCAACTTCTTAAAAACGTTTTGTACCCAAAATTACTCAATATACATTTTATTGTACCCAAATTTACTCAATACTCAAAATATTTTCACTTATAAATTATAAGCATTTTGTAAATGAGACTAAATCATTTTTTATACTCGTAAATGTACTCGTAAATGTACACTTAAATGTATTTATATTACTTATGAAAATAATATGAATGTGTAAAATGTAAATAAAGAATTTATTTAACATAAAGAATAGAAACTAATTTGCAATAGTATATAAATGGTATAATATCATTGTTGAATGTATTAATGTTTGAATGTGTGAATTATATTAGTAATATTGTTACTCTTATAATAATTTTTATAATAAAAACCGTTAGTACTTTTTTCTTTCGTTAACAATTTTTATATAAATATAATTCATAATATATGATTTGCATAATTGCATGATTTTTTATTTTAAATTGCTAGCGTTCTTAACTCTTACAAGCATTATGGTACTTACAAGTCGGGTTTAAATTTTTTATTTTTTTAGTTAATAAGTATCGCATTTTAAAAATCAAAAATGCAATTTACCTATTGAAGCTTTTTAAAGCAAGATGAATAATGTACTGAAAGCCAAAAATGTCATTTTAAAAGAATTTTTTTTTTGATAAGAAAGAAAAGAATAAGATCAATTTTAGCAGGGAAAAAGCCAACTGGAAAATTTAAAAATATAGTGTATTATAATATAATAACAATTTTCCAATTGACGTAAAAAACCCAATTTTTATTACTTAAAATTAAAAAATAATAAAAATTCAAATATTTTTAAATTCAAAATCAAAACAAAAAATAATTATAAAATTATATTAGGGGCCTCAGTGGCCTATTGGGTAAGAGCGTATAAAATACGCTGTAAACACCGAGGGAGTTTGGGTTCGAATCCCACACACGTCGTAAGAGTTATTCCCCCTTACGACATTTACAGCCATGCCTGAACAGGAAAGGCTGTGTAATTTCCTGTCCACATTTACGTGGCAGAGAAATGCATCAAAAAAAATAAAATTATATCAAAGAAAATAAAATATATAATAAAACAATAAAATATTATATAACAAAACAATTTTTTAACAAAAAAAATTCATTCACTAAAAAATTAAACATATACCTAAATATAAGCAAATAAAATGCATTACTGGAAAAATAAAAATAAACTATATTATGTAGGTACATATATTTACAACTAACTATATTTACAAAATTTCGATAGCTAAAATGCCGTTGCTCGTGAATTGATAATGGAAAAAATAAAAAATAAAATAATTAAACAATTAGGTATAGGTATTTATATATATTATAATTACATATGAAAAAATTATTTGTTAAAACAGAAAACTACATAGTGAGGAAAAATTTTTGGGGCTAAGAAAAGTTATTAAGTTAAGAATTAAAAATTTTAAGTTTTCTTTTAACAGAACCCTATTTATTTATTTTTTGTTTTTCATTATTTAACAATTTTTCTTTTAACCACTTTGCTTCCTTATTTAATAAAAGATTTATTAACATTTCTAAAATTTTTTTTTATGCGTATAGCAATTATCATTTTCACTGAACCATGTAGAATATTTTGGGGATTTTTTTGTGGCTTCTAAACGACATGATAAAATATTTTTTTTAAGTTTCTTTCGTGATAATTTTGCGAAAAATAGTGATCAAATACGCGCATATGAAATTGAGTTATTTCGAAAAAATTTTCAGTTAGAGCTTTTAAGTTAAGGATTTCTGAATAATTTTTGTAATTTTTTTGATAAATAAATTGCTCCGAATCGAGTAATAAAATATCAGCAGATTTTTTTATAAATGAATTAGTACATTGATCACAAGAAATTTTTTTCATTAATTTAAAAATAATATAGCCACAAATGTACCTTTCGGCATTTTTCGACACAATATTTTCCTGTTCTGTTTTATCAATTTCTAAATTTTCTAACTGATTTTCTTCTAAATAATTATTAACTATATTGGCTATATTATCATCGGTTTCATCAAAATTTCCCTCATTGGATTCCAAATCATTTTGTTCTGTTTCGTAATCTTTTAAATTATTTATATTAAGAAACTCTGCATCATCTTCTTCGCAGTTAGAGTGTTCAAAATTATAATTAATTAATTTAACCGACATTAATTTTGCTAATATATTACTAAATTCCTGTACCGAAGGATTATTGCTGCAACCATTTCTATATCTATATATATACCTATACCTATACCTATACGTATTTTGAGACGTCTTTTGTTCTTTTAAAACTATCATCAGAAAAACCGATAATTTCATCCAGTGCACTATTATAACTAAGATCCTTCCTAATAGCTATTTCATCGAAAACTAACACAGCTTCTTTTTCAAGTGATCCCTTATTCCACTTTGCCACTTATTTGAAAATATATTATTTGATCCCTTATTTGAAAATATATTACCTAATTCGCTAATATTTTTGTCGTTAAGACCTACATTTAAATATTTAATTTGAATCCACCTATTAAGAGAACTAAAATGCGGTAATTTTAGATTTATTGCCGTCCTCAAAAATTTATAACCCTTAAGAGAACTAAAATGTATATTTAATGCTACTTTCTTTTCATCATCTGACCATGTTCTTACATTTTAAAAATTCATTTTTAAAAAAGTTTTGGCTTCTTCTACTAAATGAGATTGCTTATCAATTAAATTACATAATGAATTCTGCTTTTCTTTTTTTCTTTGTTGTTTTAGTTTTTTATTTTGAATTCTTAAAGCTAAATTTTTTTTTTTAAATAAATATTTTCTGTTTTAATGAAACCTAATGTTTTATTAACTCCTGAGTATTTTTTGAAATAAAAATTTTCCTTTTTTTGAAACGTTAAACAATGCCTACAAAAATCATTTTTTTCTGAATTAAATTCATTCGGAGATACTGATACTGCTCGAAAATGTACAAAAGGTACACTTAATTTTTCTTTTTTTTTTTGAATAAGTTTTACTTGCATACGAAGTTTTACTGTTTTCAGAAAAAATATGGTTTTCTTTACCAAAAGTTGAATGTTCTTTTGGCTGTGAGTTTGTATGAGAAAATGGAAGCAAAGGATCAATGTTTTCATTAAACTCAAAAATATTATTATCGCGAGTTTGTGTTTCTTTAATTATTCAGGTAAAAATAAAGAAGGAATAGCGCCTTTTTTTAGCTTTCGTCCTAAAAATTTTTTCTCAAAGTGGTCTTCGCATATAAATAATTTTTTATTTTTTATATTTTCAATACTTACGCTACACTTTGTTGCCCAAATTTCAATTAAAGTTTTTTTTTTTAGGAAAACTGTAAAACCTGCCAACATAGTCCCGTTTACTTCTTTTGCATACTACGCAAGGTATACCTGGCCGACGTGAGTCTTTTGTTACATCCTTAAACATTCTAATATTTACAAACATACACATGCAAATAGAAAGCATTAGAAATAGAAAGTATAGACATGCAATAAAATAACTACAAAGATTTAGAATAGTCCCGATTGTTTTGAAGTATGAAGAATAGTCCCGCGCCCGATTGTTTTGAAATTTTGCTATTTTGTACATTGTCCTATTCCTTTGTAATTTTGCACAATGAAAATTCAGTTAAAATAATAAATTTGTTTTAAAATTAAGAGTAGTGGAAGAGTATTTAAAATAGTGGGACTACCACCCGCAAACAAATTATTGGGACGTTGATTTTATAGTCAACTATAAAATCCCATTTTTTTTTTACATATTTCAATAATATTGTATTTAATAAAGTGGGGGCTGCCGTCCCCAAACCCCCGTTAAAAAAATTATTGAAACCTTGATATGTATGTACGTACCTATTCTAAAGTTTTGCCCTAAATTTTACTTACAATTAAAAACAAATTGACGGCAAAGGTTTAGAACAGCAACCGCACCCAATTGTTATAAAAAATTGAAATACAATCTCAATGAAATACAATGAAATACTTACTCAATTTTACTAAAAACCTAATATACTATTTATATAAGTAGGTACCTACTTCAATAAAATCATTTTCTGAAATAATTAAGACTTTATGAAAACCAGATAAAAAAATTTCAAAAAATTTTAAGCATTTAATATGATTTAAAACCATGACCAAATTTTTTCAACATCAATAAAAACCTTGTTAAAATCAATAAAATCAAAGAAAGAAAAAAAGAAAATCTGGGCAACTTCCAGAAGCTAACTATTTGTTAAAAAGTGATTTTATTGATAGTGTACTGTATTTAATTAATAAATAGAAAGTACCTATATATTATTTTTTTATAAGTACATATAATTAATAATTACTCACATATGTATGTACATATGTATGGATCTATAAAAATGATAATATGTATTAAAATAATTATTAATTAATAAAATAAAAATTAAGTTTATATTTAAAAATTTTTCCAATAAACACTTGTTTCACTTGTAATTTAAATTTTAATATACATACATATTACAAAAATAGAAATCGCGCCTTTATTAGAAATTATACAAGTCAAGCAAAAATAAAATATATACATATATATGATGTATATTCTATCATCTATGTACACAAATGCACTATATACAAATACACTCTAGCATTAAAAAAAAACAAAGATCTTATTAATAAACATTCCCAATCTCTATATCAGTTGTATAATAAAAAATAAAAACATGTACCTATATGTATATTGTAAGTATATAGTATACTTATCTGCAAAGCAAAGCAAAATAAAACAAGCAAAGCAAAGTAAAACAAATACATGTGGATGTATGTATATTGGAATTATTTTATTTAGAAAACTTTTTTTTTTGAAAGCTAAATTGAAATATTGAATATTAACAAGGATGAGTATTATCAAAAAATGAGTTAAAAAGACATTTTTTTTTTTTTTATGAGCTTAAAATGAATTTTGCTCAATTTATAAGCAATAACAAATTGAGAAATAATTTTTGAGTGGATGTGAGATACAAAAAATTGACTAAAAACTTTTGTACTGGATGAATACTATATGTATATAGTTTCTTTATGGTAGTATGGTATGCCGGTTCTGGTGCAGGAGGAGCTTTTTTAAAGCTTTTGGTCCTTCTAAAAGTATGCAAAAAAATTATTTGCATACGCTCGTCCAAAAAGTATGCAAAATTAGTAAAAAGGATTGTGTCTTTGACATTTTAAATTTAAAAAGTTATAGTGCTGAATATTTTAAATTAGGATAAAAATATGAAAAGTTTTTAAAGTTTGGTTTAAAAATTTTAAAGTTTGATTTAAATACAAAATTATTATTAAAGTTTAAACATATTTACCAAAAATCAAATTTACATTCTATTATAACAATTTGAGTTCTCCTAACCTTATGCAAAAAAATTAGTAGGGTGAAGATATGAAAAGTTTTCAAAGTTTGGTTTAAAGTTATTAAAGTTTATTATTTATTCTAAATTTAACTTTGTGGTTACTACATCAGTTATGTTTTAATTTGCAATTTAAAAAGCTTAAGCTATAGTGCTGAATATTTTAAATTAGGATAAAAATATGAAAAGTTTTTAAAGTTTGGGTTTAAAAATTTCAAAGTTTGGTTTAAATACAAAATTATTATTAAAGTTTAAACATATTTACCAAACATCAAATTTACATTCTATTATAACAATTTGAGTTCTCCTAACCTTATGCAAAAAATTAGTAGGGTGAAGATATGAAAAGTTTTTAAAGTTTGGTTTAAATACAAAATCATTATTATTAAAGTTTCACCATATTTACCAAAAGTAAAATTTACATTCTATTATAACAATTTGAATCCTTCTAACCTTATACAAAAAAGTTTATTTGTCTACACTCGTCGGAAAGTATGCAAAAAAACGTTATGAGTAAATAGGGTTGATTCTTACTGATTTTTTTTTTTTTTCGAATATATCCCAGGCAACATTAATGGAGATAATATAAGATTTGATATGTGCATAACAGAAAAAGATAAAATAATAAGAAAAGATTATTGGTGGTTAAATACATATTAATATATCATCTAAAAACACCTGTGTTATTTTAGCTTATAAGATTAGTTTTAGATAAATTTAAGTTAGGTTTAGCTTAGCTAGGTTAAGTTAGTTAACTTTTAAAAAAAGAAAAATATTAAACATTGCTTTTTTAAAATTTTACAATGATAAATAAATATTAATAATACAACATACTGTAAATCAAACAATTAGAATAAATTTTAACTTATTAGATATTAAATTTAACATAAAAAAATTAAAATATTTTTAAATGTTAAAAAATTAAAATAATTAAACCTTTTTTGTTAACTTTGTTTTGTAGGTTAAAATATTCATAAGACTGTAAAATTATAACAAAAAATAAAAGTAATTAAAAAAAAAAAAAAAAAACTTGCTGATTTTTTAAATTTATAAAATAATTTAAAATTTAATTAAAAGTTATTGAATATTTTAAATTAAACTTAGTGGTTAGTATATCAATTATGTTTTAATTTAAAATTTAAAAAGCTTAAGCTATAGTGCTGAATATTGGTAAAAATATGAAAAGTTTTTAAAGTTTGCTTTAAATACAAAATTAAAAAAAGTTTTAAAACTTGATGTGAATACATTTAAGTTTTAAGTTGAACAGTTGTAATTAAATAAAATATTATAACAAAACATTCCATTTAAAAATTATTTTGTATATGTACATTTAATAAAAGAGGTTTAAATGAGATCATGAGATACAAATTAAAAACGTGATCAAGTTCAAGTTCAAGTTAAAAGTAAAAAAAATTTTCTACAAGGTAAACATTAGGAAGTTTAACAGATGTAAGTTCAGGTTCATAAAAACTGCCTTTTATTGGTTTTTGTGTGTAATCAAGTAAATTGTATGTTATTGGATCAGTTCTTTTTATTTTCGCTATTGTATAAATTTCTGTTGACCAATTAGGTTGATAACCTTTTGCAAATATACCTTTAAATTTACTTATACGAACAAAATCTCCAACTTTATATTTTGCTTTTTGGAATACTTTTAATTTATTGTAGATAGTTTTTAATAGTAATTTCTCATTTTTCTTTGTAACCTTTTTAGGTGGAAGTTTAATTGTATGATGATATGTTGAGTTATATTTTTCTATTAGCGATAGTAGAATAGTTAACCATTTATATGTGCCTTGTAAACTAAATTGTTTCCACATCGTGTTTTTAGGGTACGATTAAAACGTTCTACAATTGATGCTTTTAGTTCTGAATATGTATGATAATGATTAATTTTATTTTTCCTCATTAAATTTTGAAATTTTTCGTTGAAAAATTCAGTACCTTGATCAGATTGTAAATTTTTTTGTTTTTTAATAACACGCTTAAAAATATTTTTCATTGCGGTTAAAACATTATCAGCGCTTTTGTTTTTAACCGGTTCAGCATACGCAAATTTGGAAAATGTAACAAAAACTGTTAATAAATATTTATATCCCTTATTGAATTTTGCATATGGAATCATTTCAACCAAATCAATTTGCCAAGTATCATTTAAACCCTTTTGAATAAATTTTCTTCGTGTAAATTTTCTTTTAGCACCTCTATGAATTTCTGACACAACTTGTAACCTTGACATTATTGTCATATCATTAAATTCTCTAAAGTGATTCTATAATTTTCTATTGTATGACATTCACATGTGTCTAGTCCAGAAGTAGAATTATCATATGCCCATGGACAAAGGGCAAAATGAGTATCATAAATTGAAATGTACTTGTTTACTCCAGAACAATTTTTAATGTGTTTAAATAGATGTAATATTAGTTTCTTATGATCATTTAATAAGACGGAGGAATATATATTTAAGAACTCCTCTACTTCCATAATTCAAAATGAATGTACCAAGAATATGTTCGCTGCTTTTATATTAACTTTCAATTTTTATTTTAAATTCAGTTTCTCATCAGACACAGATCAAAAATGATTAATTTTATTCATCCATTTACAATGATGATAGCAGGACCATCTGGATGTGGAAAAACAACATTTGTGTGTAATTTAATTGAAAATATTAACAAATTGATTTACCCGAAAATTGAAACAATAACATGGTGTAACCCAGAAATTTCTGCTATTCCAAACAATATAGATTTTCCTGATATAGACTTTTACACCAGTATTCCGAAAGAGTTTAGTGGGAATGAAAATAGACCTACTTTAATTGTTTTAGATGACTTAATGTTAGATTCTGCAAATAAACAAGTATACGAACTATTTACTAAAGGTTTGCACCATCGTAATTTATCTATTGTATTGTTAACGCAAAATGTTTTTCATCAGGGGAAATTTTCAAGAGATATTTCATTAAATTGTAAATATTTAGTGCTTTTCAAAAACCCTCGAGACAAATCGCAGATTTTTCCTCTTGCTAGACAACTATATCCAGAAAATATAAAGGATTTCTTGAAAGTATATAATGAGTCAACATCAAAACCACATGGTTATATTGTGTTGGATTTAACACAAGACATTAACGACTTATTTCGTATTAGAACTAATATTTTTTCAAAAGAATATTGTATATGCTTCTGAAACGATTGAAGAAAAGCCAACATATATTACATGTACTAGGAAAGTGCAACAAGAAGAAATTTCGTGAAAATATTCTTAAATATTGTGATGATGATATTATAAAAACTATTGCTGAAATTGCAATCAATATATTAAATGGAAATAATAAAATAACACCAGCACAAAAAGCAAAGTTAGGAAAACATAAAAAACAATTAAGATTCCTAGCCTGTGCAAAGAAGAGTATAAAAGCCAAACGAAAAATTTTAGTTCAACATGGTGGATTTTTACCAACTTTAATAGGAACTATATTATCTGGTGTAATAGGAAAATTGCTCAATAAGACATAATGCAACGAATGATTATTATGTCACCAGAAATATTTTCAAAATTTAGCAAATTATTTCAAGATGATAAAAATTTGGATATATTAGATCAAAAAATGAAAAAAGTTTTATATGATAAAAAATTAAAACCATTGCAAAAATGGTACTTATACCGTCAAAACCTCCTCAAATATGGAATTAACAAAAGACAAACAAAAAGATTACCAGACAAGGCTAATAATCTTACATTTGATACAGGTACTCAAACAAAATTCTTTTCTTAACGAAATGCATATACAAAAACTGTATTTCCTAAACACAAATCAACATCAACACAGACCAATTTTGTCCCTTTAGCTACTGATGATGTGTTTGAATATGACCCTAAAAAAGAACATTCAGATAAGGATATCGATTTAACACATTACGATTTGGATGATGAAAATTCATTTAAAAAATTAGCTCAAACTAAAATGTTGAAAGATGAAAAATTAGAGGAATTACCATCTCTAAGCTCTGATTATCGAATGTTTGAAACATCGAGTGGTGATATAATTCCAGCTGCTGTGTACCATCTCCTGAAAAGAAGAAGACACTAAGATCGGCCGGCAGTACAATATCCTCAACTATACTCTCACAGTTTGCTGAAACAAAAGAACGAAAACTAAAACCATTACTAAGAAGTCCAAAACTAAGAACTTTATCAACACCGGAATGGACAACATATAAATAGTGCAACATTTTATGTTTTAGAAGAATTTAACAAAGATGGGTAGTCAAGATGACTTCTATGTAACATTGTTTAGCAATGATAATCTAAAACTATTTCCAGACAGCACTATAGCTTCATTCGAAAATAAATTACCTATTCACTTTGATTTAAGAAATGGAACTTGGAAAGTTGGTCTTTCAGAAATATATCTGAACTATTTCCTACAAACAGAAGAATTTAACAAAGAGCAATGTGCTTTTATCAATATTGGGCAATATAATGTTTACATAAGAAATATTGAAAAACCTCTTGAAAAAATCAAAGTAACCAAATCTATAGGTTACACATATTATTCATATAACGATTCGGAATTACATTTGGATGATTGGAAATTTAATTTTTTACCAACGCTTATTAAAAATATAACTCCTAATCCGGGATTTACTCGCAACCAAGTTTTCGAAGAATTTTTTAATGAAGTTTTGACATATATCTCTACTCCTACAAATTATGATGATGTAACATTTAAAAAAGTGTCAGAATCTAACCGACGCGATTTAATACGAATATCGCAGACATTTGATGAAGATAGTTTCTATATAAAAGTTAATCACAGTTATAATATCAAAACATTATTAACTGAATTATTTCAACAAAAAAAAAATATAAAAAATTTCAAAATAAAATTACCTGAACTATTCAAATTAGCTGTTGCTAATAATAAAGATGAATTGAATGGAATGGTGATGATTTATTCAGATATAGTTGAATCATCTGTTTTGGAAGTAGCAAAGTGCGTGCATATCAACATAGAAAATTGTAGAATACCAACAAATATTGAATTTGAAAATGTCCATTACATACCTATAGAAAAAAATTGTTTTGAAACGATAGTGATTAAAATTTGCAATCAATACGGTGATGGAATAAATTTTGTTTCCAGTTACTATCCAACAAAAATTGTATTACATTTTAAAAAGCATTGATTGCTCCCCAATTGAAACAATATAAATACTACTACTCAAATATGATATCCTGTCAAACATGGAAAGAGCTTACGTGAGATATTATTCCTCTCAAATAGGTGGAGGAATCAACGATATTGGGCCTTTATTACAATTTTATCTAGCTATACAAAAAGGTCGTGGTTTTGCAAATATATTCAGAAGTTTAATTCGTTACTTAAAGCCCGTTTTTACATCAGATTGGGACTTAATTAAAAAAGAGGCTGTCAACACAGGTAAAAATATTTCTAATGATATATCATCTGGTGCAAACATAAAAGAAGTTGTAATTGATCAAAGCAAAGGCAGCATAAAAAATTTACGAAAATCAGTAGTTAACCAACTGTATTCGATGAATGGTGGAAAACGAAGAGCTATAAAAAGACGAAGAACTATAAAAAGACGAGCAATTTCTAAAAAGACACATTTGAAGTCGAAAAAACGACGAAAAAAGCATATTAAAACCTCTGATATATTCAATTAAAAAATGGAATGTATGAAATCTGAACTTGACCTTTTTGCGTCATTACCCGTACAAACAAGTATCTTGCGTTCAGAAGAGGTAGCATACAATCCTTTAGCTTCTTTAGAGGCATCACCGTCAACTATTGAATTTGTTTCACTCGGAAATGGAGATACATATCGGGATTTATCCTCAACCTACATCAAATTTAAAGTTCAAATATTAAAAAAAGATGGATCAGTTTGGAGTGCAAACGATAAAATAGGAACCGGAAATGAAGCAAGGGCAGCTCCGCAGCCGAGTGTTGTAAATAATTTATTACGCTCTTTAATTAAACAATGTAATGTAAATCTAAATGGAAAAAATATCACTCCTTCAGACTCCTTATACCATTATAAAGCATACTTAACTACTTTACTAAATTATGGTACAGATTCCAGTCAAACACATCTGGAAGCATCTGGTTGGGAATTGGATAAACAAAATGATTTTAACAATTCTGGTTCTAAATCAAGACAAAAATCATATAATAATTCTGCAATAGTAGCATTAATGGGAAAATTACATGTAGATTTCTTCAATACTTCTAAATTACTTTTAAATAATGTTGACATTCGTATTGCTTTAGCATTAGAGAAACATGATTTTTTTATTTTCTTTAACGATGCCGATAAAAGCTATTTAAAAATTTTCGAAGCTACCTTATACATGAAACATTTAACAATTCATCCTAGCATATTGATAGCACATAATACTGTATTGGAAAAGGCTAACACGAAATATTTTTATACAAGAAGTGAAATCAAAACATTTACAATTCAAGCTAACATTTCCAGCATATCATTGGATAATATATTTATAGGGCAAATACCAAAAGCTCTAGTATTTTGTATGGTTAATAATGAACATTTCAATGGTAAAAGATCAAAAAATCCATACCATTTCGATCATCAAAATCTCACACAATTTCAATTATATGTGAATGGAGTGCCTACACCAAACTCTGCAATTGAAACAAATTTTACATTGAATAATCTTTGCAATTCTCGTGCATTATTTAGCGGAACAGGTATACATCATTCTGATAGAGAACATCAAATTTCAAAAAGGTCAGTCACCCAACTGTGCGACGATGGCTGTGTGGAGTGAGCATTGAAGTTACACTGGAGTCGTTGATCAAACGAATAGCTCTGTTTTGCACATTATCTAAATAATCTACTGCTGTTTAAGGCCCTGCAGCTCAAATGTGTGCATTGTACTCCATTTTCGGCCTAATGTACGTTTTATAGATATTGAGAAGATCAGATGCGGAAAAGTAAGTTTTGCAGTGATACAAAAAACTCAAACATTTAGTTGCATCCTTAGCTATACCAAAAATGTGATTTGAACAAGTCAATTTTTGGTTTAACCCGATGCCCAGCATGTTTAAGTCCGTTGAATGCTGCAAGACCTATCCCTGAAAAAGTAGGGTAGGAACAGTAGTGTCAATTTTCCGCGAGATCAAACAGCATTGTGTTTTTTTGGTGTTGAATTCAACTCTATTGACTTCACCCCATTTTTGAATTTTTGCTAAATCGTTATTTAGCTCATTAATAGTGAAAGTTTTTGCTGTTGTATTAATCTGGTGATTAATGTTACAGCGGCTATGAAACTCATAGGAAGCTACAAGGGTGCTGTCGTCTGCGAAACTATGGATCGGATTGGAGGTTAATGAGAGTAGGTCATTGATAAATATTAAGAAGAGAGTTGGGGATAAAACTGATCCCTGGGGAATGCTGGGGACACCAGCATTTATTTTGAATTTGTCAGATGAATATCCATCGACCAGTACACGAATTGTGCGATTCGAAAGGAAATCTCCAATCCATTTTAGAAAGACCCTAACTAGACCTAATGCTTTGAATTTTGCCAATAGAGCATCGTGCCAAACTCGATCGAAAGCCTTAGAAATATCAAGAGCCACGACATCAGACTCACCAGAATGATGAAGGTTGATGCTTAGCTTCTCACAAAGGTAAGTCATGAGATCACCGGTTGAACGACGGTCTCTGAACCCGTATTGACGATCATGAAGCAAACCTTTGTGGTCCAGGTATTTCAGAAGCTTTTGGTTCACTATTTACTCCATTACCTTGGAGAGGACCGAAGTTATAGCAATAGGGCGGTAGTTGGAGGGATCGCTTTTATTACCTTTTTTGGGAATTGGGAAAACATGTGCAACCTTTCATTGGGTAGGATGAATACCTGAAGTGAAGGAGAGGTAGAAAAGTTTGCGAAGAGGTTTTGAAATAGTATTCCACTGTGAGATTGTGAAATTTCTACAAAATCAATCAAAATGTTTTATTTTCAACAATAAACGTTTACAAAGTGACTTTACATCAGTCTGTGGTCAATATTGTTGTGTATATTTATGGATGCGATGTAACTGCAAGAGCATGAAACATTTTAATAATTTATTCAATACATCATCCCCACTTAAAAACGATAAAAAAATACAAAGAATGTTTCGAAGAATTTTTAAAAAAAGAAAATGAAACTAAGAAAACTATTTCGAACTAATATAAATATAAATTTTTTAAATATATATTCCATCAGTTTAAAAAAAAATAAAATGGAGTCAACATCAAATATCGAAACATTCGAAAAACAAAGTAAAGGCAACAGCAGCAGCAGCAACAGCAACGAATCACAAGAAAATCTCTTATTAAGTTACATTTATTATTTGGATAAAAAACAAACAACAAAAATACAAATTGGATTTAATGTTGAAAATTTCGCTGCTACAATAATTTTCCAACGTAATCGTAAAGTTATTAGCGAAATGAATTATTTGGAGTGGTATGCATTTTATCAAGATTCTACAAGCAACCAACTCCAGCAACCAACCAATAAATTAAATTTAAATAAATTTCCACTAAAATTTAATTATGCTGGAGGAACAATTAAAAAACTTACATTGGAACTAGATGAGTATACCCGATTTTGTCTTATGTTAACCTTTATTCAAGCAGTGATGTCATATAACAATGGAGCCGAATTGAATGTACGAGAATATGTATTAAAATATTATGAAAGATGTATTGCAAAGAATAAGCTTAAACTGGAACAAGAAGATTTCTATATTCCTATGAATTTGCATATAGCTCAATGCAACAATTCCCGGCTCTTTTATGAAATACCATTATTTATGTCTGACAAAATATATTGGTCAACAATAAATAAAACAAATATTTTTTAAAACCAATTTTTATTATTATCTTTTATTAAAAACATATATAAATTCATACAATTTTTTACAGTACATCTTTGCAAATTTTCCGTATTTTCATTGTGAGGACAAATGATGATGAAATTCCTTAGTTTTTGTAGAGGTGGAACTTTATTATCTAAATTGATAACTTCTACTATTGAATTTGAAAAAAACCTATCTAAAAATTGTTTTTTTTTAAGACCTTTTACATAAATGATATCAAATGATGTTAAATGTTTCTCTAAGATATTTTTTAATTGTAGATATTCTATAAAACCATCATTCCAGTCCAACATATTAATTTTCTTTTTGTTATATTCATTTTGTTGTTTAGCATCAAAATTTAATTCTTCAAATGAATATGGTGCTTTAAACATAAATAGCATTGATACAAGAGAACCATCAGATATCATAGAAAATTCTTTTAAAAAATATTCTCTATTATTTCCAATAACAAATTGTAAATCAACTATAGTCTTCCTGCTGCTGCTGCTGCTGTTATTGTTGCTGTTCATTTTATTCTTTACTACTCGTATATATTAAAATAAACCAATGGTGTAAAAGCAAGCAATAGTAGCAACAGCATTAGCATTTTATTTATACTTTTGATTTCAGCAACCATCTGGTGGGGGGCATACCTAAAGATTATACAGAATGGAAAAATTTTTCTCAAATCCTCCATCAGATCTTCGGATCTTCAAACACCGTTTCAAAAAACAATCTGATCTCATCCGCTTGACTATGGGAGAAAACTTGCTGTCTCTCTCTCTCTCTCTCAGATTGTTATTATTATTATTATTTGTTTTTTTAATGTTTATTTGTTGTAAATCAACGCTAAAGTCTGGCAACAGTTGACCCGGAGACATGGCGATGACATCCGTCGCGGCCCTGGGCCTGCAGCCCCTCCAGGCGCTAGATCCCAAGAGCCGGGAACGTTGTTAGAGCCAGTCTTCGGGAAGTCCGTTACCGGTACCGGTCCTCCGGAAGTTCGTTGCCAGAATCGGTCTTCCAGAAGTCTGTTTCTAGAATCGGTCCTCTGGAAGTCCGTTGCCGGAGCCGGTCTTCCGGAAGTCTGATGTCGGAGCCGGTCTTCCGGAAGTTCGTTGTCGGAGCCGGTCCTGCTGAAATAAGACATTGATGCTTATGGGTAGTAATAGGGGGTAAATAAAAAACAAAACAAAATTACTAATATATATTTTTATTTTAATAATTTTTCTTGAGAATTTTTATCTACAGCAGGAATAAGGTCAAACAATGCCATATTCCATCTGTCCTTGTCACGTCCCGTAAATTTAAAATAAAAATAAGTACTATTTAATTCAGCCAATTCTGACTGAGTTGTTACCTTTTTGGAGAATCGCTCTGGCATGAAAAATATAGTGCTTTCCTTGCTCAATGGGTCTTGCACTTCAACACAGTACCACTGTTTGTCCTCTTGTCGTATCTAAAAATCTCCAAGATAGCACCTCATACATTTTATCTTTCATCAAAAAATCAATGTTTCGGTATGGTTCATTTTCACCCTTCCCCAACGAAATTAAGTTTTCAATAAAAACCTGAAAAATTATATATATATATATATATATTTATATATATGTAAATAGATATAGAAAATAATATAGAATTAATTTAAGAATAAGAAAAAAAAAAAATCTTACCATTTTAATATTTTTTTCAATATGAACTGATTTTGTTTTTGAAATAAGTTAATTAACATCAGTTTATATACATTTGTAAAATATTATAGAAGAAGGAGAAAATCATGCCTCCCTACCTACTATATGTTTTTAACATGATATAATATCATTAAATTTTTTTTTTTTTTTTTGTATCCAATATCAATTTATTTGTAATTATAATGAACACACATCTAACCACAAATATTGCACATTAAATATTTATGAATTTATTATGCAATACCTGTTGCAACTTTTTCAATGTATAAATTAGTTGTTATTAAAATAAAATATAAAATGTAATGTAAACATCATTGAAAGACATTATAAAAAAAAAACATTGATTTGACTATTTACACATTGTTGTACATTCATTTGACTCATTAAACATTCATTTCATTGTACATTCATTTGACTCGTGTGTTATTAACATACTTAAAACTTTTAACACACAAACACACACACACATGTCCCAGACAGCACATTTTTTATTTAGTAAATATTTTTTCTAATATAATGCAACATTGGTTAGTACATATTTATTATTATTATTTTATAATTTAACAGAGTATTTCTATACTAAATAAAGCATAAATTATTAAGAATAATCCTGCAACTTTGTTGCATTCATTAGATATTATTTACACAAATTAATTTTGTAAATACATATGGAAGTTAGACATACATTTTTTAATTTTTTTTTTTTTTAATTTTACAGGTTTAAATGTTTATATTTTTGTTTTTTATTGAAAATTAAATATTCCTTTCACTTTTTTATATAGTGTTATGATAAAATAATATAAAAAATTTTGTGTATATCTTAAATACTTCGACATCTATTATGAAAAGTGCAAGTGCAATTTTCCACATCATGACTTTGTTGGTATATAGTTTCAATTTTGTAATAATTTGATTAATATGCAACATTGTAGTAATTCATTAGAAAAACTCAATATTCCTTTTATGTTCTGATATGTTATATATATACATTCAAATTATGCAATCAAGTTAGTTTCGGTTTATCTATATAGAATTAGAAAAATTTGTATATATATACAATTAACTTCTAGAGTTTACGTGTTAAATCTAAATTTAAGACTAAGTTAAAGTCATTTATAGACTAAATTAATATTGTTTTAATATAAGAAAAGGACACTAACAAAAAAAAATAAAAAATAAAAATGAGTTCAGAAAACAAAAGAATTAAATTGCAAAGTGATAAATGTGAAAAAGTGTTCACAAGATCTGACAATTTAAAAAGACATAAATGTCAAACACAATTAAAACATAATTGTGAAATATGTAAAAAATCATTTAATAGAAATGATAGTTTATTAAGACATAAAAAGAGACATCAAAAAAATTTGGAAAATGTAAAATTTTGCAGTAAGTGCAAAACAAACGTTACTACCACTTTGTGGAACTACCACATCCGAACAAATAAACATAAAAGTAATGCAGCAGAAGTAATTAGATCTAATGTTAAACATATTGCTGAATGTTTTCAAAATAGAATAGAAACGTTTATTAGAGATAATGATGATGAAAGCATACTAAACCCAACAAACTTTCTGGAAAAGGCTGAGACCGATATAATTGAATTATTGATGCAATAATTAACGAAGCACAACGCTATAAAAGTAAATCTTGAGCTTTTTGGTGAATATATAAAGCCAACAGAAGAAGAGTTTCAAAATATATCAATCAAATCTTTTCAAACTCGAATATTTAGTATTACACAAGCAGATGATCTTAATGATTTTTTTGAAAAGGCTAAAGAACTTATTCAGCAACAAGCAGAAGACTTCCAAGAAAAAGACATTGGTTGGGCGTTAATAAGGATTTTACATATTGAAATAAATATCAATAAATTTGAACCAATACGTGTGTCTAGTTATATTAAACTACCGAAAAGCATAGAAGACAAAAACGCATGCGTTAATATTGAAAATAAAGATAACTTCTGTTTCAAGTGGTGTTTAGTATCAGCTTTACAAACTTGCATTCAAAATGCTGAACGAACATCTTCATATAAACTTAATAATATTTCTCTACCTATAGTCGAGCTAGAGTTTGGTGATGTACAACAGCTTAATTTTAGCACTATGCAATTTCCAGCTAAATTGAACGAGTTAAATTTATTTGAAGAACTAAATAGTGAAATAAGTATTAATTTGTTTGGACTGGAAGTTATTAATAAAAAATATGAGGTTGTAGGACCATTCTATTTGACAAAATCAGAAAAAAAATACCATGTAAATTTATTGCTATTGGAAAAGGATGATAAATTTCATTTTGTTTATATTAAAAATTTATCAACGTTAATAAGTAGTTCTGTAACAAAACATATACATGAAATTTATATTTGTAATATGTGTTTGCAGCATTTTCATACATTACAACATCGTGATTTACATAAAATTGAGTGCAATAAAGTCGTTACAAAACTTCCATCTATTGAGAAATATACACTCGAGTTTAAAAATTATCAACAACAATTAGAAACACCTTTTGTTATTTATGCTGATGCTGTGAGTATTTTACAACATATTGCAACATGCAGTTCTAATCCAATGATGTCTTCAACAACAAATATTCATCAACATGTTGCAGTAGCTTTCTCCTACTACATAAAATGTTCTTTTACAAAGCTGTTACAAAGAGTTTGTTAGAGCTAACTGTGCTCAGGAATTTGTCATATCGTTAACAAAAACATGTAGTGAATTATATAAAAATACATTTATGATGCCAAAGCCAATGAATCTATTAACACTTGATGAGCAGCTTCAACAATTAATTCAGGAAAATTGTCACATATGTGGTAAGCATTTAGCTTTTAATGATAGAATTAGAGACTATTGCCACTTTACTGGTAAATGTAATTTATTATATAGGCGGCCAAATTTTTTTCCTATATTTTTTCATAATTTTTTCGGTTATGATTGCGATCTTTTATTTAAAGAACTAAACGAAGTTAATGGACATATTGGTGTCATTCCTTTGAATAAAGAACGTTATATTTCATTATCTAAAAAAATTACAATAGACAAAAATCATTCATTTTATTTACGTTTTCTCGATAGCTTTAGATTTATGGCTTCTAGCCTTGATTGTTTATGTAAAAATTTAAATGAAAACGATTTGTTTCATATAAAAAAAGAATTCACTAAAAATGAAAAAATTAAACTTATGACTCGAAAGAGAGTTTTTCCCTATGAGTATTAAAATTCCATTGAACGACTTGACGAAAGAAGGTAAACAAGAAGCTTTTACCAATCATATGACAAACACATCATGTTCTGATGAAGACTACCTTCATGCAATTAATGTATGGAATATGTTTGATTGTCAAAACTTATGGGACTATTTAAAACTTTACCTTAAAACAGATGTGCTTATTTTGACTGATGTTTTTGAAAACTTTCGAAAAATATGTTACAAAATCCTGCAAATTTTTATACTACCCCAGGTTTGTCATGGGTAGCTATGTTAAAATACACGGATATCAAATTGCAATTATTAACTGATATTGATATGTATAATTTCTTTAAAAAAGGGATACGTGGTGGAATTAGTCAGTGCTCACTTAGACATTCAGTAGCAAATAATAAATTCATGGGAGAATCTTATAAAAGAAACGAACCTTCCAAATACATAGTATATGAAGACGCTAACAATTTATATGGATGGGCAATGATCCAATATTTACCACATAAAGATTTTCAGTGGGTTGACGTTACTGAAAATATTGATATGCTTTCAGTTGCCGATGATTCGGAAACTGGTTACGTTTTAGAAGTGGATTTAGATTACCCACAACATTTACATGATTTGCACAATGATTTTCCTTTTTGTGCTGAAAACAAAGTTCCACCAACAGGTAAAATTCCCAAACTCTTAGTTGATTTAACAAACAAACACAAATACATAATCCATTATCGAAATTTAAAACAGTGTCTTCGAAACGGTTTAATTCTTAAGAAAATTTATAGAGTGCTAAAATTCACACAAAGCAATTGGTTAAAAAAATATATTGATTTAAATAATTCACATAGGTCAGGTCATAATTCACATAATGCTTTCGAAAAAGATTATTTTAAATTAATGAATAATGCCGTTTTCGGTAAAACCATGGAAAATGTAGATAAAAGAAAAAATGTTAAAATAGCTTAACTCTTGGGAAAGTCAAGGAAGACATTTAGATGCACGAGCATTAATAGCAAAACCAAATTATCATAGCCACTCTAGATTCACTGAAAACTTGATAGCCGTTCAGCTTAATCATGCAAATGTATATTATGATAAACCTATATATTTAGGATTTACAGTACTAGAACAATCTAAAATACTTATGTATGATTTTCATTATGATTACATTAAACCTAAATAAGGCAGTAAAGTTTTTTTTAAATTACACAGGCACTGACAGTTTTATTTACACTATACAGGCAGATGATTTTTACGCTGACATATACAGTGATACACCACAACGTTTTGATACATCCGATTATCCATCTGACAATTTATTTAATTTCCTTCTATTGAATAAAAAAGTTCTTGGTCTTTTTAAAGATGAATTTAATGAAAAAATTGTTTCTGAATTTATAGGATTAAAATCTAAAATGTATTTTCTTCAAACACATGAAAATAAAACTGTTAAAAAAGCAAAAGGAATAAAAAAATATATTGTCAATAGTTTAACGTTAGATAACTATAAAAATTGTTTGTTAAAAAATGAAGTTTGTTTAAGAGAAATGAAAATATTTAGATCACATTTACATACAATTTATACACAGAATTTAAATAAAGTAGCTTTAAGTTCATTAGATAATAAAAGATATGTAATCGCAGATAAAATAAACTCATATGCTTGGGGGCATTATGCCATTGAGCAATAATTGTAAAAAAAAAAAAAAAATCAAGTTTTTGTTAGTTTAGTTTTAATAAAAAAATATAATTTAAAGATGAATAAAAAGAAAAAAAATATATTATTTAAACCAACAGGAACAAACTTGTTTTTTATTATTACAAAAAAAAAAAGAATGTTAAGTGTGTTCAATAATTTTTAGCTTAGCGAAGTTTTTAAGCTGTTAAGCTGAAAACTTTAAATAAAACCAGAGATAAATAAAAAACGTTTCTTAAATATAAAAATATATAAATTGACAGTAAAAGTTTAGATAAAATTCAAATTTATCTGATTATTTATATTTTAATTTAACTATAAAACTTCTCAAAGTTCATAATATTTCATTATATTTCAACCGTTTAACTCAAAACTTTTATTATTTATTTTATAAATAATATATTTATTATAACAAAACATTTCATTTAAAATTATTTTGTATACATTTCTTTATGTACCTATTCAAATCAAACTTTTTTTCAAGTAAATATTAAAGTTTAAACTTTAATAATAATGAATTTTGAAAACTTTTCATATCTTTACCTTACTAATTTTTTTGCTTAAGGTTAGGAGGACTTAAATTGTTATAATAGAATATAAGTTGGACTTTTGGTAAATATGTTTAACCAGAGGTTTAACCTTAATAATAATTTTGTATTTAAACCAAACTTTGAAGTTTTTAAACCCAAACTTTAAAAACTTTTCACATTTTCAACCTAATTTAGAATATTCAGCACTATAGCTTAAGCCTTTTAAATTACAAATTAAAATATAACTGATGTAGTAACCAGAAAGTTAAATTTAGAATAATTAATAAACTTTAATAATAATAAACTTTAAAAACTTTTAAACCAAACTTTGAAAACTTTTCATATCTTCATCCTACTAATTTTTTTGCATAAGGTTAGGAGAACTCAAATTGTTATAATAGAATGTAAATTTGATTTTTGGTAAATATGTTTAAACTTTAATAATAATTTTGTATTTAAATCAAACTATGAAATTTTTAAACCAAACTTTAAAAACTTTCCATATTTTTATCCTAATTTAAAATATTCAGCACTATAGCTTTTTAAATTTAAAATATCAAAGACACAATCCTTTTTACTAATTTTGCATACTTTTTGGACGAGTGTATGTAAATAATTTTTTTGCATACTTTTAGAAGGACCAAAAGCTTTAAAAAAGCTCCTCCTGCACCAGAACCGGCATACCATACTACTAATTCAGAAATTTTGTTACACCATTCTATGATAATATGTAATAAAATAATATACTCTTTCATGATGAAAACAATGCAGATTTATATAATATAGTAATATTAAGTGCGAAAATAAAAATTTTAATACATATATAAATATTGAGCTAAAATTAAAATTAAAAACATGTAAATTACTTTTGAAATATTTTTAACCATTTAAAACCCGACGGCTTGAGTAAAAAAAAAATAGGAACTGTTTATATTTACTTTATATTTAAAAATGTTTTACTATAAAATTAAATTACTTGAAATAGTTATAATTAAATTATGTAGATTTGAATTAAAATATAAGTAGTAAGTAAGATATAAATTTGAAAATAAATAAAGAAAAAAAAAAAAAAATTAAATATTTTATAGTTTGATGATGTTTGAAGAGCGAAAAAGTACTAGCTGCCGCTAATATTTTTCCTAAAAATGACAGAAACATTAACTTTCTTATCTTTTACTTTTAATTATAATAATTTACTTGGTCTCTCGCAAAATATTTTAAAACAATCTAAAATGAAAACTTTTTTGTTTCCAAACACCTTTTTAAATGCATGGGGTGTGTTCTGTTATGTGGACCGTCTAGCCAAATCATCCGTAAATTTTTTTATATCTATAGCTTTAATCAATGCCTTTTGTTTTCTTTTTAACAGTTCTATAAAAACTGGATCTTTAAAAGTTTTCGGTAGCGAAGGAAAACAGAATAAACTAATTCGTTCTTCTTTTCCACTATAGGAATTACAATTTATAATACAACACTATAGGCATTTTGACATAATAAAAAATTTGGGGTAATGTCGGTTATAGGTGGGTCAACTTCTAATGCCCGTAAAATGCTCTGAAATGGTTGATCGTTAATATTTTTTTTTAAATAATTCTTTGGCCTTTTCTTGTTTGATGGGTGTCGTTTTTTTTAATTTTTTTACTTTATTTTTACCGTTTAAAATTTCCGACTTTTCATGCGAAATTTTAATATTTATTCTATTAAATGGAGGGCTACGTGATCCGGACCCCCCCCCCCCCCAAATAGGCCGAAAACCGATAGCCTTTTACCATTAGAATATAAATTTCCCGAAAAAATTAACTTTTTTGCATTATTTAACCCAAAAATTTTTTTTTTCATACATCAACATTTTTGTTATGAAAAAATCGCGTGACCACGTGAAAATTTACTTTTTTTGCATTATTTATCACGAATTTTTTTTTTTTTCGCAGTTCATTTAAATACGTGGATGTAGAAAATAATTCTGACAGTCGCCGCGAATATTCGCATGATTCTGGTTTCACCTTTATACTGATTATTCTGACAAACCATGACATTCGCGTTTCATAAATGGCCGCAGTAGTGGGTGTGACAAATGTAAATAAAAATTAGTATTTCTATGAATTTTTTCATATACGGTGCGATAGATTTTTTTCTCGGATATTTCTAGGATAAAAATTAAAACAAGTAAGTTTGAAATTTTATTAAAATTATTTTATTGAAATTATATTAAAAATAAAATTTAACGACTGGCGCAATATTTTCTAGTATGGTTTGAACTTTGTCACATATTTTAATTCATACATAAATAGACCTCTTATTGAACGGTTATTTTCGAATACTTTTATTTTCAAACTATACATATGTATAGCAACCGTATATATTGTATAGAAACATAAAAAAGAAAAAACAAAAAATGCGGCCCTGATTTCGATAGTCATATCACTTTCATTTTTTATGAAAAACAAAATTTTTGATTTCGATGGTCATAAAAAATAAAAAAAATCATAAAAATGAAAAGAAGCTGATTTTGATAGTCATATTTTATGAATATACTCATTTAAAACGTCAAATTTTCTCATTTTGAATTTGTTAAATGAGTGCTTGTAAAAATGGATTTAGGAAAAAATTATGAATTATTTTATTTATATTTATGTGAATATAGGCATTTTTATAAGTAACCTATGACTATGTGATAGCATAGGATGCAAGTAAGCCCATTAATTTGTGAAATAGAAGTCGTTCCGACATGATTAAAAAAAAGGTACTCAGTACTCACCGATTTTGTAGTAAAATTTAAATATCATAAAAAAAAATAAAAAAGTTCAACTTTTAAGCCCGCCCCAAAAAACAGAACCCAAAAACTAAGGAACCACTTTTCGGCACTTATTTTAATTTTTTGCTTTTTTTCTATTACAGTATTGGGAGTTACGTGTTTTAAATCTTAATTTTTTACTTATAGCTTTTCTTTGTATAGTCAAAACCTCAAAATAAGAAAGTATTGCCGGTTTAAAAAAAATATATAAATTTTAATTTTAAATTCCATTTCATTATGCCCGACTATCGAAATCGCAAAAAATTATTAAAATGAAATGAAATTTTTCATTTTTATGAAATTACTATCAAAATCAGGGCGTACGTATAGCTATAGATACCTAACATTACGTAGCTCTATAAATACATTTGTATAATATGTATAGCAAACTATATGTATAGCCGAGACTCACATCAATTATCAGGCCATGAAGTGCAGAGAGTAAAAGCTTAATAAGGGGCCAGCTTTTAACAAATTTACACGCAGTCTTATGGAAAAAAATAGGGGGCCGACTATAAATCTTAAAATAACACAAAAACCATTTACTTTATTCAATTTGGTCCAAAGAAAAAATTAAAGTCGCATCTTTTTTACATAATTCATTAAAGAAAGAAATTTTAAAATATAATATTTTCATTCATAAATATGCATTTAAAAAATTGTCTTCCTTTAAATTTTTTATTTTAAAAGCTTCTTAAGATAAATTGCCTCAATATCGTAATAGTATACGTCGAGCTACTTTCATACTTTAAAATTTCGTACACGCTTATATGGCTATAATCGAGACTCACATCAATTATTAAATTATTCATACGCGCAATACGTGAGAATCGATTGGAATTCTCTCACAACTACATTCATGTGTTTTCAGTTGTTGGCCTGTTTACTTAGGTCTTGGTATAGCAATAGCACAGGCCAAGAACTGAAAACGCATGAATGTAGTTGTGAGAGAATGGCATTCGAGTCTCGCATACATTCAAAGAAATGACATTAAAATTTAATTTTAAAAGATTTTTTTTGTTCTTATTATTTTGTTTTTTTTTTCGAAAAAATGCCCATTTTTAACAATTTTCATTACGAATTTTTGTTATGAAATATTCCCCAAAATATGTCGAATTTTATATGAAAATAAAATTTGGAATTTTTCATATCACAAAACATATCAAACATATCAAAAAATTAGCTTTCAACTCGTAATTTTAACTTAATATTTAATAAAATTACATTTAGGTCTTTTTAGTTATTTTTTTCCGCTTGTAAAAGTAGAAGAAGAGAATTTTTTTTCAAAAAATAAGAGTGGGATTGAAAGTTTTATTTGAAAGCTTTTAACCATAACCTAAAATTTATAAAAAAATTGTATGTGAAATGGGCAAGTACTTTTATAATCAAATTGAGTTTTAATATTTTTAATTTTATTTAAACATTTTAAAAATGTCATATAATGAAAATTTAGAATTTTTTCTTTCCTCTTGTAAGAAAATAATTTTCAACTCGTATTTTATTACGGGGACATAAAAAAAGGGAGTCACAAATTCTGGTAAGCAAATTATTAAATATTTTGATACACTCCATAAAAAAAGGTAGTGGAGTAGGAGTTATAATTAATTTTAAATTTTTTTTTATAAGATAATTAATTAGTTATTACTTATTATAATTAGTTTTCTTTTGTTTTGTTTGTTTTTTTGTTAAATTAGTTTTATAATTTTGTATTTTCAGTTTTTTTATTTTCTATAAGTTGTTATATTTTTTTGTCAAAATCTTTTTTTGTATATAGCCCTTTTTAATTTTTTATACATATAAACTTTTTTAATGTTCGAAAATGTTCGGTGTCTGGATGTAGATCCAATTATTTCCTAGTGTGAAAAAGGTTGCAGCTTTTCAATTTCCCAACAAAGAACCTTATAGAACATTGCGGATAAAAGCAATATCCAAACCAAATTGGCAACCTTCGGTATGTAGTTACATATGTTCTCTGCATTTCGCAGAATCGTGTTTTTCTAATATTGGTAGACGGCACCGCTTATTGCCAGATGCTGTTCCAAGTATTTCCCCTAATTATCCGGTAGCTTTATCAAATAATAATGCAAAAACTTCTCACGCTACTGATTTAATTTTATGTTTTACTAATTTAGTTTCAAATATTGATAAAATAATCAATGTGAATGGGTGCTCTGTATATAAAAATGAAACTAATATTATTTTATATTTTTCACAAAATGATAATTATTTCGGTTGCAATTTTAAATTTAGAATTATCATTGATAATAATTTATTAGTTACTTGCTTTTCAGGCTCTATAAAAGAACCAGCCAAAAAGTGTATAAATATTTTATCACAAAATATGAAACTTGTATTTTGGTCTCAGCTATGGAATTTAATATCGTTTTTCAATAATGAAGAATTATCCGATTCTAATAAAACCTACCTACTTCTAGAACAAGGTCACTCTCTTCTAGAAGCTTATTTAAAATATGAGGATAATTCTGAAAAACGAGAGAAATTAAATATTATTATTGACCAAATTCAGCTTACAAACTCAAAACAACCCCGTTATAGTTGTAGTACCATGGTAATGTCTTTTTTAATTTTTGCTCATTCTAGAGCTACTTATTCAATTATTTCTCAACATTTCTTTTTTAATTTTTGCTCATTCTAGAGCTACTTATTCAATTATTTCTCAACATTTTAATCTTCCAAGCAGTATCTTTTAAAAATATCTTCTCAATTGCACATAACACCTAATTGTAAAAATAATAAAAGCGATAGCAATTATTTGACTGTAGCTTCCGAATCCTTAACGGAACGTGAAAAATTTGTGGCCATTTTAATTGACGAAATTTATGTAAGTCAAGGCCTGCAATATAAAGCGAACAATGTTGTAGGAATGGCTGATAATAATTCAACGGAAGCTGCTAGAACAATTATGGCCTTTATTATTAAGTCAGTTTTCGGAAATTTCAAAAAAATTGTCCGCCTAATTCCAGTTCTTCGGCCATCAGGTCAATATCTAACTGATACCACAAAGGCTGTAATTGAATTGGTTCAAAGTAAAGGTTTCCGCGCTCTTGTGATTATAACTGATAATCACAAAATTAATCAAAATATGTTTAAAAATTTGAGTTTACAGAATCAAAATTATTTTCCTAACCCAAATGGTATCGGAAATGGTATATATTTACAGTTTGACACTGTCCATCTATTCAAAAATGTTCGAAATAATTGGCTTCGTGCACCACATAAATGTTTACATTTTTCAGATTTTGAAACCAAAGCTATTAAACATTCCCGTTTTTCGCATTTCACTGACTTATATCAAAAAGAAGAAAATTTACACATTAAAAAAGCCTTTAAATTAAATAAGAAAACTTTAGAACCAACTAATTTTCAAAAACAAAATGTTTCCTTAGTAGATAATATATTTCATCATTCTACAATTACTTCTTTAAAAGAATTTGAAGAAATGCGCTCTACTGCTGATTTCTGTTATATTATCCGAAAATGGTGGGATATATGCAACACTCCTGATAATTTCCAGGGTATTAAAACTAAAAATGATTGGGGTAAACCAATTAAAGAGACAACAGATATTCGTCTCAATTTTCTAAAAGAGTTTTGTGAGTGGTTATCAGTTTGGAATACAAATGATAATAAAAATAGATTTTCAAAAGACACTTTCAATGCCTTAGTATTCACTACTAAAACATTAATAGATTTAGTTCATCTATCCTTAACGGAGCTTCAAATGGACTATGTTTTATTAGGCAAATTTTAAACTGATTCTTTAGAAAATTCCGTTTATATCGTTCTCTAGCTGGGTGCAATTTTACTTTGACGAACTTAACAGAGGAGGTCTTTCTTTACCGACGGATCAGACAAATTATGTTTAATTTCATGACAGCAATTTTTTAGGAAATTTTACGGGAAACAAATTTAAAAAAAAATTTCTTTGAGCAAAGTAATCAAAAAAGAATACTAATTGAACTGACGTTAAATAGTCTTTGTTTGGGCATGAATGACATTGATTTGGAATCGACGTGTAAATGCGGCAATAGTAGCCGCAATATTTTTTTCCAAATAAGTAAAACATTTGCAAATATTTTATTAAATAATTACACAAAACGGGAAAATGACATATTAAAATCTAATAGACAAAACCACAAATTAAAAATATTTCAAAATTAAGAAGGGTTATATAGTCTTTTGTGATATTTTTTAATTTCGTGATATTTTTTTAATTTTTAATTTTGTGATATATTTTTTATTTATTGCTTTTATTAATATTTTTGTTTCTATTTATTATTTATTCATAAATATTACACTGTTTTTTTTTAGAATTCAGTGGATTAGGCCTATTGGGGATACTAAAAAAAAACGCTCCATATTCCCTACCTCAAAGGTGGTGTGGAAATGTGAAAAATTTTTAGATATTATAAATGATTACTTGTATAAATATTATTTAATTATTGCTTATTTCACAATAACTTATATTTCAGTCAATAATTTTTTATTTTTAAAGTTTAATAAAAATTTTTACTAAGTTAATTTTAAATCAAAATTGTCATTAAAATTTAATTTCTACACTTTTTTTGTTACCAGTAGTGTACGATAAAAACACTCTAATCGACTTTCATGAGACTCATATCTTAAGAACTTTAAGAAGCTTTTAAAATGAAAAATTTAAAGGAAGACAATTTTTTAAATGCATATTTATGAATGAAAACATTATATATTAAAATATTTTTCTTTAATGAATTATATAAAAAAGATGCGACTTTAATTTTCGCTTTGAACCACATTGAATAAAGTAAATGGTTTTTGTGTTATTTCAAGATTTATAGTCGGCCCCCTATTTTTTTCGATAAGACTACGTGTAAATTTGTTAAAAGCTGGCCCCTTATTAAGCTTTTACTCTCTGCACTTCATGGCCTGATAATTGTTGTGAGTTTCGCAATAGCATATATTGTATAGAAATATAAACTTCGGAAAAAAAAAGAAAAAAGGAGGAAAACAAAGGCTCATATATTTCGCCAATAAAATGGTTTCAAATTACATAATAAAATTCTATAAAAAAAAAGGTTAATTATTAATGTTGAAAGTGTTTTGTTTAATTAAATTTTACTTATATTTAAGTAATTTAATGACTATAATTAAATAGTCACTTAAATATTATATATATTTATATGAAAAAGACTTTAATTTTATCTAACACTGATAAAGAAATATAATAATAAGAAAAAGTAACTTATGATTTACTATTTTATTTCTAGTTTATTATATTGACTTCTATTTAATTATTCACTTGTTTATTATTAATTAATATTTTTTTTATAATTTTTATTTTCCAGTTAGAAAATATCGCAAATACAAATTTAACTCTACAGGGTGGTTCAGACCATGCGTATCAGTTTTTTAGGAAATCTCGAAATCGAGATTTAAATGGGAATGGGCATGGAACGGGTACTTCGATGCAAATTCGGATTATTTTTCAAAAAATAAAAAACTTGTCTTAAATAATTTTATTTTTTTTCTAACTACATATTTGCTTTTAAAATTAATAAAAGTAAAACAAAAATCTTTCATATTTTTCCTTATAAATTTTAGTAATTTCAGTAATTACCATAGATATATTAACTAATAGATAGGCAGTGAACAAAATATTTTCAGCCAATTTTGAGAAACAGCTGGAGTTAACCGTGCGTATGTATTGCTTTAGTTTCCTCAGAATTAGGTTCCTAAAAGGTGAACTAACTTTATATCTAATTTTTAAAAGAATTTTATCACTAATTTTGTATTTTACAACTAGTAAAAAATTTTGAATAACCTTAATTAAATTTTAATTTTAAAAACGAAATATATCAATTATTAAGTAATATAAAAACTTAAAATATTTGAATGAAACTGCAACATTATTTTAATTAATATAAACAGCTGAGTGAACGAAATGTATACATATGATAAAATGCAAATGTATTTTTTTCACTGAATATCTTAAGATAGGAGAACACATAAGAATAAAAGAAACGAATATACCTAACTTCCCATTTATTAGTTAATATCTATGGTAATTAATAATTACTAAATATATAAATAATTAACATAGATAATATTATATACATAATTTTTGACACTATAATAATATCAGGTTGTATTTTTTAAAATTATTTTTAAATTTTTAAACATGGTAGGTATTAGTTGCTGTGTTCCTTGTTGCAGAGATAAGTTAAATTAAAAATATAGATTTCCATTTCCAGATATTTAAAAATGGAAATCTATTATTAATAACCCTATGGTAAGTGAACTTACAGATAAAAATATGTACAATAGTTTTAGAGTATGTGGAGTTCATTCATTTTGATGAACAATGCTTTGTGGAATGCAGAGCACGCAAAAGAGGCTTAAAATATAATGCTTATCCAAATTCCAACGTTACATATTACAGGTAAGTTATTTTTTTTACTAATAATTTTATTGTATATGTATCTTTAATTTCCATATATTTTGTACAATATTTTTTTTTATCTGCAAAATCTGCTATTTCAATATATATATGTAAATATAATTATAAATTGGCTATTTCTTTTACTACATCATAAATTTCTCATCAACATTCTATTTATAAAAACATTATATTTATAACAACAGATTTATAACAACATTATATTATTGATGTTTATGATTATGGACGTTATAACATGGAATTCATCAATGAAACATCAGAATATTAGATAAGTATTTTGTTTTATTTCGAATGCTGATTCTTTGTGATTTGTTTGTTTTGTATTTAGATATTACGAAGTTGAAGTTCATGCTGAGTTGCTGAAATTCTCAAATTTAGCAATTGGTTGTTTAAAACTTACTTCCAAGAATACCAAGTTCAACAAATCGTTGATAATTTGATTGGGTGTGGTTTTGTTATTCCAACACCAGTATCAATGTACCTAAGTTATTCCAATAGATTAAACGCCCTAAACGTCAAATCGAAGTGTTAAAAATAGCTGGATGAAAACAAATAATAATATCCAAACAAGACTGATTAAGATATAACAATTTATTTTATTTATTTATTTATTTATTTAGTTAATATAACTACTTTATAATTAAATAATTTCAAAATTCCTTCATTACAATTATTATTACATAAACTTATTTCTTACATATTCCACAATTTTGTTTTTAAATATATTTGTATTTATTTCATTACTTAATTCGAAAGGTAATTCATTGAAAAGCTTTAAACCATTGTACATCAGCATATTTTTAGTCTTTTAATTTCTAAATAGATTTAATCTAAAACAATTTACATTCCTTAAACTATAATTATGAATATCTGATACATAAACTAAACGCTCACCTAAATAATTTGGATATTTACCTATTTTCATCTTGTGGATTGTTACTAACACATTCATTAAAATTCTTTGATTGACGCTTAGCCATTTTAAAGTATTTAACATAAAATCACTTGATGTGAATCTATTTGCTTTGAGAATTATTCTCATTGCCCTATTCTGTAGCCTTTGCAATCTAATTTTAATAATATTACTCATCATAAATAAAATGGTTGAGCAATATTCAAAATGCGATTTAATAATTGTATTATAAATTGTTATTGCACTTGTAAAACTTATTTGAAAAAAAATAAATTTTTTTTGAAATTTTACTACAAATGTAATCAATATGTTTTTTAAAATCTAGCTTATTATCGAATACAACACCTAAATTTTTTATTTCATCTACTTTTTCAATTATTTCATTTTCCATTTTAATATTGTCAATTGAGTTTCCATTAATAAACATACATTTGGTTTTCTCAATATTTAAACTAAGTTTATTCATTCTAAACCACTTACTTAAACTACCTAAATCATTATTAATGTTTTGTATACCTTCTTCCACGGTATCGGTAACAGAATAAAGCAAAGCATCATCTGCGAATAAAACAATATTTGATAATAGCACTCGTTCTATATCATTAACATATATTAGAAATAGTAGCACACCAAGAATAGCCTTGCGGCACACCTAGCAAAACATCAACGTCTGATAAAGTATCATTAAATTTAGTTCTTTGCTTCTTATTAGATAGATAAGAACGAAACCACTACAATTCTACTTCCTTTATACCATAGCTTTCTAATTTTATTAATAACAAATTTCTGTCAACCGTTTCGAATGCTCTTCTCAAGTCCAAGAATACAGCCACTATGAGCTTGTTATCATGCACCCATATTTTCCAATTTGTAATTATCAAGTTTAACAGAGATTCACAACTATGATCTTTTCTGATCCCTGATTGATATTTAACTATGAAGTTATATCTTTCCATATAATTCAGCAACTGGTCATAGACTATTTTCTCAAGAATTTTTGCGTCCAATGTAATTGTATTAACCGGTCTAAATTCTGTAGCCTTGTTAGTACCTTTCTTTTTTTCTATGGGTATCACTACCGCTTCTTTCCATATGTCAGGAAACAGTCCACTCTTTAATGAGCTGTTTGCAATTGACACAAAGTTGTTACCAATAAAATCTAGGTTATCCAGTATAATCTGTTTATTTACGAAGTAAAATTCTTTTTTATTATTCATTTTATTTAAGATATTTTTAAGTTGATTTATATTTATAGATTTAAATTTAAATAGATTAATGTTATTATTTTCAATTATATTTATAAATTGTACTGATTTTATATTATTATTTATTTCTAGTATAAATGTACTTTCAACAAAAAAATTATTAAATTTATTAGCAATCTTTTTAGGTTCAATTATTTTTTCATTATTAAAAATTACTTCATTAATGACATGTGGGTGTTTTTTAAGAACATACTTTTTTATATTTCTCCACATTACAGTTTGATCACTAGTTTGAATTTTATTACTGATATAAGCATTTTTTGTTTTAGTTAAGTCACTTTTATACAAATTTCTAATATGCTTATAATTAAGCCAATCACTATTATTATTAGTTAATTTTGGTTTAGTGTACAAATTAATTTTGTGAGCTTTCAATAACCTTGGTTCATTTGTAGACCAATTAATTTGATTTTGTTTAATATCTTTTACTACCACAAAGTCTTTCACTATTTTATGTAAATTATTACTAAATATATTTGCTTTACTATTACAATCTACAAAGTAAGTTGTTGCAATATCATTAAAAATTATTCTATTTCTAAATAAGTTTTTGTTATATTTCAAAAATTTAATTTTAGTCTTTTGTCTTTTTACATTATTATCGTCTTTTATTATTATTTTCACTGTTTCATGATCAGAGATTTTAAGCTTTTCCTCTATTTGTATCTCAATATTATTAATCTTATTTGTTAAAACCCAATAATTAAAGATTTACTGTTTCTTGATATTCTTGTGTATTCACTAACTACTTGTTTGAACGCATTATCAACTAATATTTGGCTAGCCTTAATTTTAATACTATTTTCCGTTTTTCAATCCACATTAAAATCCCCCATTATTAAAACATTATCCTTTTCAAAAAGTTCATCCATTAGATTATTCAGGTGACGAAAAAAATCTGCCCTATATTCAGGTATTTCGGTGCTCTATATAATCCACAGAGATAAAATATTCTATTATCATGATATGTTTTCAAAACCAATACCCATAATTCATTATTTATAATAATTCTTTTAATAACCTCAACATTCCAATAATCTCGTATATAAAATACTATACCCCTAGTGTGTCTTGAATTACTATCCGTTCTTATTAATCTGTATCCATCGATTTGTAATAGAGAATCCTCATCATCATCAATTAAATGCGTTTCTGTTAAACACACAAACTCACACTTATTATTAATTATTAGCACCTCCAGTTGATCAAAGTTATTTCTTAGCCCTTGGATATTTAACGATAAACACACAATTTCATTTAATTGCTAGTAACAAATTCTATCCGATTCTTGTTTCATTTTTCTTTGGTACACCTTGCAGTCGGAACTCAGAGATAAATGGAAAGTGTTGCAATCATCATCACTTAAATTTAATTTTTTTTTAATTTTAAACAATCAATGCATTGAATTTCATTTACATTTTTAACACAATCTAATTTGCTATGGTCTCTTTCACCACACTTATGGCAACGCTGCTCTTCCTCTTTACACGCATTACTTGTATGATTAAAACCAAGACACTTATAGCACCTTAAAATACTTTTTTTTTCATATACTGGACATATATTCCATCCCACTCTTATTTTTCTTAAAGTTATAATTTTTTTAAATGACTCTCTTTTAATAATTACAGGAAATTTTAATTTTTCAGCATAGGTCATTTTTTTAATATGTGATTCTGTTTCACTATTTGCTTTAAGTTCTTTTACCATATTTGCAATTTTTGTAATTTCGTTATTACAAGTATTTTTTTCTTCAAATTTTGTTTAATTTTTTTCTTTAAGTTCTTTCACCATACTTGAAATTTTTTGCATTTCACTATTACAAGAATTTTTAATCTCAGTTACATTCTTTTCACTCGCACTTTGTGTATTTATCATATAATTTAGCCTTTCCTTATATCTTAATTCTATCACCTCTAATAATTTTTTAATTTCAAATTCATTTTTTTGTAAAGAAAGAATTCATTTTTATATTCTTTAAGTTGAAAATTATTCATTTTAACCTTATCTTGAATATCTTTAAGAACTAGATCAACGTTTTGTATATAAACAAAGCAATCATCACAAATAAATTTAATCATTGTATTAGTGTCCATTAACATTAAGGTATCAATTAAATTACTTGCACTCTGATCTAAACCACTACATTTCACTCCTGAGTGAAAAATTTTGCCACATACACCTATGCACCTTCTACCCGATTCTCCTCTAATTGCACCTCTACACTTATTGCACTCTTCTGGCATTATGTAGTATATGCTATACACACCATTAAATATAATATAATTAAATTGTTTTTAAATCAGTAATTTTAAATTAAGTCTATAATTAAATTGTTTTTATACGCGTTTATATACATATATATACACAATACAGTTTGTAAGTGTAAATAACACTCACTCTTTTACCACTTTTTTTTTTTATAAATTATATTCAAATAATATTAATATAATTGCTATAAATTATAACAATAGAATAGTAAACAATGATAGCTTAATATATAAAATTGCACCATTTATAAAATTTATGCAATAATTAATCTTTTAACTACTTTTATTAAATATTTAAACCGGAGATGATTCAACAACGTGTTGTTGAATCTATAGCACCCAAATTAAGATTTAATTAAAAAAAAGGAATAATATATTTAAAAATAAATTTAAAATGAAAAACATTTGATGAAATATTTAAGAAAAAACTCTACAAATATAAAAAAATTGAAAAGTCTAAAAATTTGACAGAAATGTTAGCATAAAATTCAGTTTGAAAGAAAATTTGTATAACATTCACAATTTTTTTAGATCTTCCTTCCCACTTTCACTTTCAAAGGTATGGATCGGATCAGAAAAAAATTCTAAGTCGATTGAGCTTTGTCTGTCCATCTGTCCGTCAGCAAGATAACTCAAAAACTAAGCTACAGTATTGAAATTAACACAAAGTATTCTTACAACAATTTGTAGGTTCCCTATTTTTTTTGGTTGAGATCCGATCACAACTTCGGGTACCTCTCGAACACCTAACTTTTAGATCCCCACATTTTTTTTGAAATAGAGCCATGAAATTTTAACTGCTGATAGATATCATAAAAATATTAATTTTAACAACTTTAACAACTTTTAACAACAATTAACAACTTTTTTCTGTACCTCCACCCGTTACGGAGCTACAGTCCCTCAAACTTTTAGAAAGCCCTATTTTAAATGCATATATCTCATGTTTTGCTTAAGATTTTCTCTAAATTTGTAAATTATTATCAAAATTATACATTTTTTTTAAATTTAGTATTTAAATTTACCGTTATGTGAAAACCAAATTTTGCATGATTTTGCAACCTTCATAACTCCGGCACTCTTCCAGATAGAGACTTGAAATTTTGAGAGCAGAAAGAACTTCTAGAATTAGTATAAGTTTGCTCAGAAATTTTTTTTGGACCACCTCCTGTTTATGAGCTATTAGGGCTCAAAAATTGAAAATTTGCTATTTTTAAACACCTGTAACTTAGGCACCTATACACATTTTCCTTCGGCAGGACAAAAAATTGAAAGCTCTAGTAAAATATTTTTATGTGTGTTAATGGTTTCTTTTAATTTTATGTAATTTTATAGGGTTCCTAAGTTACAGCCCCCTAAAATTGCCAAAAAGCCCTTTTTTCAGATGTATATATCTCAGGCTCTGCGTAGTAGTTTTACAATCTAAAAACACTAGAAGACCGGGAATATTCTTGCCTCTACAAAAAAATACCAAAATTATGCAATAATTTGTAATTTACTATTTAAATTTACCGTTATGTTAAAGCCAAATTTTGCATGTTATTTCTTTTTTATAATTCCGGCATGCTTTGAGATAGCAATCTGAAATTTTGAGACAAGAAGGAACTTTTAGAATTAGTATAAATTTTCTCAGAAAATTTTTTGATAGCACCGCCTCTTTAAGAGTTATTACGCCTCAAAAATTTAAAATTTGCTGTTTTTAGACACCTGTAAAAAATTTTTCTTCGGCAAGACAAAAAATTGAAAGCTCCAATAATATATTTTTATGTGTGTTAATGATTTCTTTTAATTGTATAGGGTTCCTAAGTTACAGCGCCCTAAAATTTCAAAAAGCCCTATTTTCAGATGTATATATCACAGGCTCTGCGTAGTAGTTTTACAATCTTCCAAATGGTTTAAGTTAGAAACTTGAAATTTTGAGAGAAGTTAGGTCTTTCAAAATAAGTATGAGTCATTTCAGAAATTTTTTTTGTATCACTCCCCGTTTAGGAGCTGTAAGAGTTCAAAAACTGAAAATTTCCTATTTTTAAACACCTGTAACTTGAACACCTGTTAAAATTTTTTTGAAGTAATACACAAAAATTAAAACTTCAACATTATACTCTTATTTCTGTTAACAACTTTTTTTAATAATATAGGGTTACTTTATAATTGACGAAAGTGTTACTTGATTTTTTCAAATTTTCTAACAAATTTCTTTAACGAATTTTTTACATTTTGTTTTACTCGATAATTTTAAATTGTTGAGGATATAATGCGTAGTCCAAAAAAATGTAAATAAATAAACAACATAACGGTTGCTTGAAGAATTTTTATTTATATGATATTGATATATATACATACTTATATAATATCATGTGTATTTACATATCGTATATGTCACTAGTGAATGAATGATAAGAGTATAGATGTATATTATATAGCGCCGTATTTACATACATATATGTATTTTATTGTACTTATAAGAAATTATTCTGTCAATGGAATATTTAAATATAATTTAATATAATATTTAAAATTATATTTACTATTTTGTACTAAGTAAGTTTAATATACATTTACCGCTTAGTATTAAATGGTACTATAGAATATTTGAAAAAGTTTTGAATTGATAATCGTTATGTGGAAGGTTAGAATCTGCTTTTGAAGAATGTACATATAAACATATAGTTTTGAATACATGTACAACCCATAGTCCTAGAAATTATAAAATTCACCCAAATCATTTTAAAATACTAAAATATTAAAAAAATAATATTGTAAGCAGAGTGACAGGCTGTGAACATACTAACGGTTCGTACGGGTATCTAAGAGTTGACAAAGGCAACTGTATTCTTCCTTGTTTTTATTTTTTTTACTTTATTTTTGCCGTTTTTTAAGTTTAAAATTTCCGACTTTTCATGTAAAATTTGAATATTTATTCTATTAAATGGAGGGCCACGTGACCCGGACCCCCTCAAAATAGGCCGAAAACCGATAGTCTTTTACCATTAGAATATAAATTTAATTAAATGATATGGGAATCATAAGTACATATATCATTAGTACAAATTAAAGCTGGCAACTTACTTTACAAAACGTATTTTATTTTATCTACCTATAGCCATTGAAAAGCTATACATTTTTTTATGAAAAGTCTTTAACCCCTCATATCTCGAAAAATAGACCCCCTCCTCCAATACAATTTTTGTTCATCTCGACATGCCCGATCACCCATTTCAAGGAAGACCTTCGAAACGAAAACACCCTGTATAGTTCATTAAATTTTATATTAAGCAACATTATTTCTTTTAACTTTGAATAAATTATAAATTATACTCGCAAGATTTTAAATTTTAAGAAAAGAAATAAGAAAATTCATATATAAAGAACTTTCTTTTTCATATAAAAAACTTCGACACTGACTAGTTAGTTGTTAATATACATAAAAAAAAAATATATACCTACCCCCTATACCTATAATTATAATTATAAATTTTAAACTCATTTCTTTTACAATTATTACTTAATTATTACAATATCTAATTCAGAAATAAACAAAATTAAAAAATTGTAATAAATCATTTTTATTTTTTGCATTGGAATTTTGTAATTTTCACTATAAGAAGGTTTAAATGGCTCTAAATAACCTTTTGCCACCATTAACTTTTTTTATTCTTATTTATTATTTATTTATTCAATAATAAGAACTTACTTTTTGAATTCATATTTCTTTTTATTCCGTACCCTATTTTTTAAATACAAACCGATTTTTTTTTGCACATGACTTAATAAACTTCAAAAAATTGTCTAAACATTCCCAAAAATTTAAGAACAAAGAAGCCATTTTTCTCACTTAGCTGATTTTGACACTAGATTGATGAGAAAATGAATGAGAACTGGATGAGAATAGAACTATCATCAATTAATTTCTCACCTAGATCCAATTCTTATCAATTAATTGTCGATTAATGGACCAGTATGGATGAAAACATTGATGTGTTCATCAATAGGCTTGTAACTACACATTATCATTTAACATTTCATTTTCAGAAAACATGTAAAATGATAATGTGTACTACTTAATCTTGATGTGACAATTTAAAAAATTTCATAATGGCGGTAATAAAAACAAAATAGCAATATTTTGGTGAAGTACGTGACTACTGAGTATTGACCGGTGAAATTTCTAAAATATTTAAAAAAAAAAGAAAATTTGTTTGAAGTCGAACAGGCCGGGCATTGAAGTACCTATGGGTAAAGTATATTATGTGTGTGTCACCAAAAATGGCGACGTGACCTGGTCCTTCCAAAATAGGCCGAAAACCAGTAGTCTTTTGCCGTTAGAATCTAAATTTACCGAAAAAATAAACTTTTTTGCATTTTTTGCAATTCGGCAAGTAAACGAATACGGCAAGAATCAATTTATACATTTATACACAAAAGCTTGTATGAAATCAAAAAACAGAAATGATAACTCTCTTATATGAAAAATCAAATTTTTTATGGCTGCCTTACTTTATAAAATCAATTGATTACTTTTATAAAATCAAAAAAAAAAATTATCTTTTCTGTATTAAAATTATAAAATATACTGATTTTATGATATTATTCACATCCTAATTTTGAATTGACCTTTAAAATGTATATGCCCTTATAGGTAGTCAGCGCAATTTATATTATATCTAAAATAATAAGGGTATTCACGAGTTCGTGCAAAGTGGTCTTGCACAAGTGCAAAATTTCGCGCCGTAGCATATTAGCATTTTCAATTTTTTGACAGTTAAAGTGCACAATTTGTTGTTGTTTTCATGTATAAAAAAGTGCAAAATTTTGCAAGGCTATGCAAGACCTAAACCCTATTGCATATTTGTGCAAAACCATTGCAAAGTTTGCTTATATATTTTTTGTAAGCGATATATTAGATAAAAATTTAAAAAATGCTTAAAAAAAGTGCAAAAAAAATTATTTCTGATTATTTATTAAGTGAAGTATATGAAGATATACAAATATCTGAAATTTTTGGTAAGCATATTAAATTTGTATGTAAACAAAACAAGATACGATATTTGACATTTCAATAAAAATTCATGCTAGGGTTGTTCACGAGTTGGTGCAAATATGTGGTATGGTGCAAAAAAAATTTGCACTTTTGCACCAACTCGTGAATACCCTTAATATAAAAAATTACCTTAAAAAATTGTGTACAACCCTTTTTATTTTCATTTAAAAACTCTTTTCAAAAATTACTTAAAATATGTACACCGGCAGCTCGTTTCAAAAATGCATGAAACGTCATGCGGCCATTTAATAGAAATAATATTAAAGTTTTGTATGGGAAGTGGGAAATTTTAAAATTAAAAAAAGGCAAATATAAAATAAAAAAATTAAAAAAAAATTACACACATCGAACAAGAAAAGGCCAAAGAATTATTTAAAAAATTTTAACAATCACACCATTACAAAGCATTTTACAGGCATTAGAAGTTGACCCACCTAAAAGCCACTCCATCCTTTATTTTTAATATTCTTATTAGATTATTATTAATCTAAATTAGGTATAAGTACATATAAGATTTTTAAAGAACAGATATTTTAGAAAATTGTTTTAATTCTATTTTAATTAAAAAATTAAATTAACAAATCAAATATTAATGCATATTTATATATGTACATATGTATGTATGTAATAAAAAGAAAACAAATTATTTAGTTTTAGAAATCGATGTGTGTAATTTTTTTTTAATTTTTTTATTTTATATTTGCCTTTTTTTAAGTTTAAAATTTTCGACATTTCATGCAATATTTTAATATTAATACTATTAAATACTATTTTTTTCATAACAAAAATGTCGATGTATGAAAAAAAAATTTTTTCAGGATAAATAATGCAAAAAAGTTAATTTTTTCGGCAAATTTATATTCTAATGGTGAAAGACTATCGGTTTGCAGTCTATTTTGCGGGGTACGGGTCATTTGGCCCCCCATTTTAACAATCACATCATTACAGAGCATTTAACAGGCATTAGAAGTTGACCCACCTAAAAGCGACTCTACCCAAAATAAAAATAAAAAATTATTGATTATTGTCAAAAAAAGTGAAACACAACGCAATCATTGGATTATTGGTTCTAAAAAAGTAGAAAACACAACGCAAATCAATATTCGCTAAATATGTACAAAGCTGCGCGCAACAGAGCCATACTATTAGTGAGAAGGGCAAAACAAAACTATTTCAACATTCAGATGCAAAAAGCTTGTGATAGCTCTAACATAATTTGGGGGGTACTGAACCAACAGGTATTAGGTAGAGCGATTAGAAACTCCAGCTCAAATATTGTTATTAATCATAACGGCGAGGATTTAATGGATAAAAAAGAAACTATAAACAAATTTAACCAGTACTTCAACACAGTTGACTCAGTTGTTTAATAAAAATGTTTCAGCTATAAGAAATGAAGTTAATCCTGTTTCTATGTACCTTTTCCTACATCCGAGAATGAAGTCGATGATATAATTGTCAACCTCATGAGTCACTCGGCTTCTGGAGAGGACGGTATTTTTGCTAAGCACGTAAAAGCTGTAAAATACCTGATAGTATCGACTCTTACAAAATTGATTAACAAGATGCTCTTTACAGATTGAAGGATACGCTAATTATACCTTTACACAAAAATGGCCCAAAAAAGGAAATTGCTGGAAAAAACTGTATTTGCGAAAATTTGAAAAAGCTGTTAACTCTAGGTTGGTGTAGTTTCTTCTGGTTTTGATAGCCTAGGTTGGTTAAAACTTCTGGTTTTGATAGCCTTCAATTTGGTTTTCAGAACTCCTCTAATACTGAAGCAGCGCTTCCTGATCTTATTTCCTACATTAACGACAACCTTGATAATGTAGTTTATGTCGCAGCGGTTTTCATCGATATGAAAGAAGCGTTCGACACAGTGGACCACAAAATCTTCTTGGACAGGATGGAGGTGCTGGGGATAAGAGGTATTCCACACAATCTGCTTAAAAGTTACCTTTCTGACAAGAAGATGAAAACCAGACTTAATAACGCTAGTACTAAAATTGAGCTACTCAAATATGGGGTCCTACAAGGGTCCAACCTGGCCCCTACGCTTTACTTGTTATATGTGAACAATATTAAATTTACAGGACTAAAGGCCAAGTACAACGTCCTTGCAGATGATACTTGTCTATTATATAAGGGCTGGAATCGTGAGGAATTAGGGTTGATGAATAATGATCTTTGCACGTTTTCGAGATGGGCAATTGAAAGCAAACTAATCATCAACGAATCTAAAACTAAATATATTGTATTTAAAAATAAAAATAAAGCAGAAATTAATCCAATGGTTTACCTAAAAAATATTGAGACTGACAGAGTTCATCAAGCGTCTCATTTGGGCTTGATTATCGACCAACAACTTCGATGTGCTGCACAATATTAAACATATTCAATCAAAAATAGTTCCTCTTCTTGGTGCGATCTCTTGGTGTAATAATTAATGCGCATATAAGATTTCATATGACGTACAATATCATCAACTGGTCTTGAGTTACTATTAAATAAATGCAATCAGCTGCTAACAAAAGCAATCAAAACTTTATACAAGTATAAGAGAGATTATAGCGCTACTCTAGTTTATTGTGAAATCGGGTATCTGAAAATTAAAGAAATTATATCACTTGACAAAGCAAAATTTCATACAAAATAATTAACAATAATATTAAAAACAATTTTTGCCTAAAGATTTTGATAGAAGTTAAATTTAAAGGTCAATCAGAAATAGCAACAGATTGGATTTACCGCAAAGCAAATACAGAAGCACATGAATAGTCTTATTCCTTCTACTATACGATTATTCCGGACTATATAAAGGAATGCACGAGTTTGGCAAGTTTCAAAAATAAGGCTAAACAATTTATTCAAACTTATACAGATTCATTTACATAAATATTTTGCATACCAAATTTTGTGTAGTACTTTTATTGTATAATTAAATGATGCTTATATGTCTTTTTTTTCCTAACTTTTGTTCCTATTTCAATTTAGAATGTTAAAGGAAAGACTATATACTAACAGACATTTAATCCCATACAAAAATTTTTGTACTGAAAGTTTAAAGTGCTTGTAAAATTAATATCCCTGTCTACATCTAGCAGGAACAAAAATAATCAATATCTATCAAATATTTTATCATCAAACTTTTTATATTTAAGTTTCATTTATAGTTATAATATTGTTATATTATTAATATTGAGTATACCAGTTTACAAGTTTTTTTTTTCGAATTTTTAAAGAACCAAATAAAAATAAAAACAAACAAAAGAAAATGTTGTTGTTGTATTTTAAAATTTTGAATGTATTTTGTTCATTTCAATAATTTTATTTTTACCTTTCATAACAAATATAGTTTTTCTATAGATGTATAAAAAATGATATACAGACAAATTGTAATAGCAGATAAAAGTAAAGTATTTTTATAAAAAGAAAATAAGCTAAAAAGTATATACAAATTTGTTATTTTGAACGATTAACTGAACAAAAATTCGTCGTTTGAATTGAAGTAAACTAAAACGAAAAATGTTTTGTATGTATTCACTATGTAAGTTTTGTATGGCTAGGGCGCCAATATTTTAGTATTTTAGTTATATTATATATATTATTATTATATATACTTATTATATATATTATAACTAGTAAATTTTAAATAAGATACAAATTAAAAACTAAGCGAAATAGAAAGAAATGATTTTCAAACATACATACATACATATGTAACATTTGATTTGAAAACTATAAATGAAAATTACTTTTACAATAATTTATTTTTTTTTAAATCTTACGACCTGTGCAGGATTTGAACCCATACTGCCTTGGTTGATACGGCGGAATTACGTATCTCAACCATCTCAAAAAATTAATTCATGAATAATGAACAATATTCCACACGCAAAGTCGTTAAACTAGTTAAACTCATGTAACGTAAAATAAAGTTAAATCCACACATGAAAATATAGGATAAACATTTTCACAAATTATGCATTACTGTATTCCTATTATATTTTTACTTTATTTGAATAAACATGAAAAATAAATGTTTTTTAATTAGTTCTGTATTCTCAACACTTTCTGTGTACAATCTCAATTCTACCAAAAATGTTTTTTGCTCTTCGTAATTTTTTCTACTAATTGAACTTTTAAAAATACTGGGTCCAAATTTATTCTGGGAATTAAATATATCAAATAAGTTGTTAATTTTTTCATAGTATTCTGCAGTTGGTGAAATATATTCACTTGTGGAATTTGAGAACTTTCCTAAAGTAGTGGTTGTACGTATAGCAGCTGAAACAGAACTGTTTAATATTTGTGTTACATATGGCACTCGCATCTTTCCAAAATTGTTTGGCTGAATACGATTAATAGTCAATTTTGGCAACATTCTAGTTACACAATTTCCTTTTTCTCCCTGGTCTATTTTATATAACTCTTCTATTACCGACCAGCTTGTATTCCCAGATTTTGTTTTTAATTTATTATCCATCAATACATTTCTACTTGATTTTATTAAATGGCACATGCAAAAAAAGCAGTATATTTTTTGACCATTTCTAGTAAAATATGAATTATCACGGTTAATATTTAAATAAATAACGGTTATTTTGTCCTTGATCACATACAATTGCTTTAATTAAAATTCCAGATTCGTGACACTTATCGATGATAGAAAAAACAAGTGGTTTCAATTTTTTTCCGTGTATAGGTTTGGTTGAAACAACATATGCTACAACATAGCTCCCCGATTACAGTAATCTTCGTATAGTAAAAACACAAAGTTCTTTTCCAATTATATTTTCTCTATTAATTCCGTCGGTGCAAACTCCATCTATCAAATCGTTGCGTATATTATATTCAAATTCCACCCGATTTGGAATTTCGTCAAAAATTAGAACACCCAACTTTTTATAATCATCTGTTTCAGGAACTGTAATTTTTTTTTGAGTACATTAAATAATTTTTCATTTATTCCAGGTTGCACGCTATCAATTGGTAATCAATTATGCAATGAAGCAACTGTTGGTAGCAGAAATTCTAAATTTTCCCTAAGAAATTTATAAAATGAAGGAGATTTAAGGAAAATTCTCAAACAAAACTCTCGTTCGCTTTCATGCCATATTGCTTATTTTTTTTGATTGTTTAGGTTAATGTTTGAGAATATTTTAGAATATTCTGAAGGAGCTTTTAAAACATTTATTTTGTTTACATTTTTTTTTATTTTCATTTAATTTACATTTATTTTTAAAATAAGTTCTACTTCTATTGTTTCTTAAAACATTACTTCTTTTTTTTTAAGTATTAGTTTCAATTTTATATACTTATTTTTCCACAATTGTAAGGACCGTTTATATTTTTCACAATGATTACAATTTTCTTCTTTTGTCTCATTTAGAACATCTGAATTTTCATCTTCGAAATTGGCATCTTTACATAAGTATTTTGAACTACTTGGCATATACGATGAATTTAGCAAAGTAAATTCATCATAATCATCAATATTTAAATTTTCGCCGAAAGTTTACAGTCCATGATAAGTTTTAATATCTTTTTTATATTTTTCTGAACCATAATTTGCATTACTAATATCTCCTTCATCTTCTTTTGGAAAATCTGAACTTAATGTTTCACATTTGGTTTCACTTTTTTCTATTTTCCTTTTTTTTGTGGAGCCATATGTTTTTATAGAAAACTCATTAGCTTCACAATTTAATAAACGGGTTGGTTTAAACCCTTTTCGTAATCTTGTGAAATCATTAGTGCCATAGCTATTCCTAAAGCAATTTCACGAGAAATGTTTTCTACGTATGTCTAGGCGTCCTATAATTTGCGCCAAATCGTAAAATTTTTGAGTTATAAATTTTGGAAAAATAACAAAATTTTCATTTATAGAACTAGACATACAACCAGGAACAATACACTTTTTTATTCTGCTCATAATAATTCACCTTTTAAACACTTTATCGCAAATAGTTTACTTTAATACGTTTTATACTAAATTTTTTTTTATAAAATTATTAGTATTTATAATTAAATATATGTACGCAATATAAATATTAATATATTATAATAATAAAATTATATAATAACAAATTTTATTTATTATTATGTGGTTTATATTTAAAATATATTTTTATAATTAAAAAAATATCACTTATCTTTAAATTTGATAATAACTCCAAAAATATGAAATTTAATTCAAATCAAAAACACCCAAAAACATCCAAAGTTTAAAAGTTAAAAATATAATATAACTAAAATGTTAACATATTGGGGCGTTAGCCATACAAAACTTACATAGCGAATACATACAAAACATTTTTCGATTTAGTTTACTTCAATTCAAACGACGAATTTTTGTTCAGTTAATCGTTCAAAATAACAAATTTGTATATACTTTTTAGCTTATTTTCTTTTTATAAACATACTTTACTTTTATCTGCTATTACAATTTGTTTGTATATCATTTTTTATACATTTATAGAAAAACTATATTTGTTATGAAAGGTAAAAATAAAATTATTGAAATGAACAAAATACATTCAAAATTTTAAAATACAACAACAACATTTTCTTTTGTTTGTTTTTATTTTTATTTGGTTCTTTAAAAATTCGAAAAAAAAAACTTGTAAACTGGTATACTCAATATTAATAATATAACAATATTATAACTATAAATGAAACTTATATATAAAAGGTTTGATAATGCGATAAAATATTTGATAAATATTGATTATTTTTGTTCCTGCTAGATGTAGACAGGGATATTAATTTTACAAGCACTTTCTAACTTTCATTACAAAAATTTTTGTATGGGATTGAATGTCTGTTAGTATATAGTCTTTGGTTAAAGATTACATTTTTGCTTACTACTTAAAAACTCAGACTAATGAAAAAATATGTAACGTAATGAGTAGTTTGTAAAGTTAAATACATAATTGACATTTTGTGTGGTAAAATAATAATAATAATAATAATAATAATAATAGTAATAATAATAGTAATAATAATAATAATAATAATAATAATAATAATAATAATAATAATAATAATAATAATAATAATAATAATAATAATAATAATAATAATAATAATAATAATAATAATAATAATAATAATAATAATAATAATAATAATAATAATAATAATAATAATAATAATAATAATAATAATAATAATAATAATGATAATAATAATAATAATAGTACAATTAAATAGTATAATAAATAGTACAATAATAATATAACAACAATTATAATAATAATAATAATAGTAGTAATAATAATAATAGCTACTACAGTGGGGCTATCTTTGGTTATATCATGCAAGTAACGTGTTTATTTACTGCTGCACGTTGGAATCCCACTGATGGCGCTGACTCTGTAGTAAAATAGTAATAATATTAATAAGAATATTAATACCAATAATAACAGCCGCTTCAGTGACAGTGGGGGTTGTCTTCAATAATTACCTCATGTAGTAATATATATACTACTATGTATATGTGTGTATGTATGTATGTATGTATGTATGTTTGAAAATCATTTCTTTCTATTTCGCTTAGTTTTTAATTTGTATCTTATTTAAAATTTACTAGTTATAATATATATAATAAGTTAATATAAAAATATAATATAACTAAAATACTAAAATATTGGCGCGCTAGCCATACAAAACTTACATAGCGAAAACATACAAAACATTTTTCGTTTTAGTTTACTTCAATTCAAACGACGAATTTTTGTTCAGTTAATCGTTCAAAATAACAAATTTGTATATACTTTTTAGCTTATTTTCTTTTTATAAACATACTTTACTTTTATCTGCTATTACAATTTGTTTGTATATCATTTTTTATACATCTATAGAAAAACTATATTTGTTATGAAAGGTAAAAATAAAATTATTGAAATGAACAAAATACATTCAAAATTTTAAAATACAACAACAACATTTTCTTTTGTTTGTTTTTATTTTTATTTGGTTCTTTCAAAATTAGAAAAAAAGAACTTGCAAACTGGTATACTAAATATTAATAATATAACAATATTATAACTATAAATGAAACTTATATATAAAAGGTTTGATAATGCGATAAAATATTTGATAAATATTGATTATTTTTGTTCCTGCTAGATGTGGACAGGGATATTAATTTTACAAACACTTTTAAACTTTCATTACAAAAATTTTTGTATGGGATTGAATGTCTGTTAGTATATAGTCTTTGGTTAAAGATTACATTTTTGCTTACTACTTAAAAACTCAGACTAATGAAAAAATATGTAACGTAATGATTAGTTTGTAAAGTTAAATACATAATTGACATTTTGTGTGGTAAAATAATAATAATAATAATAATAATAATAATAGTAATAATAATAGTAATAATAATAATAATAATAATAATAATAATAATAATAATAATAATAATAATAATAATAATAATAATAATAATAATAATAATAATAATAATAATAATAATAATAGTACAATTAAATAGTATAATAAATAGTACAATAATAATATAACAACAATTATAATAATGATAATAATAGTAGTAATAATAATAATAGCTACTACAGTGGGGCTATCTTTGGTTATATCATGCAAGTAACGTGTTTATTTACTGCTGCACGTTGGAATCCCACTGATGGCGCTGACTCTGTAGTAAAATAGTAATAATATTAATAAGAATATTAATACCAATAATAATAGCCGCTTCAGTGACAGTGGGGGTTGTCTTCAATAATTACCTCATGTAGTAATATATATACTACTACTGCATGTTGTAACTGTTGTGACGGCTTTAGTCACTGTTAGCAAAATAATAATAATAGGCGGATTCATTGTTTCCTTACAGTCCCACTCCCAATTCAATGTTTCCGTATCCATTTTCATATCCTTTCCTATCCCTACTCCCTAGCCAATATACTGCGTTCGCAGGTAAGGGTTTCATCCCACTATATTGGCTAAAGAGGGAGGTGAGTTTAGTCAGTAAGAATCTGACACTACCAAGGGGAAATTCTTGGTGTATTGGAAGATTTTTAAAAAACCAAAATTATTAGTCAACATTTTTGTTTCTTTTTGTATGAGTAGATTATAAGAATTGAATAAAATAAAAAAAAAAAAAATTAAATCAAAAATATAATGCTAATTTAACTAAATGTAATGTAAAACTATTTTATAAAACGTAAGGCTTTTATTTTTATATTGAAGCACAGCTGACAATAGTTTTCTTCAGATCATGACATGAAGAGATCGAAAGCGTTTTAGGTAGGGTTGTAAATGAGCGAACCCATTTGGCAAATTTAACTCATCGCTCTACTCAAATGATGATCCGCTCACAATTTGAGCGATGTACATGCGCCCATACCTGCAGCGGACTCAAGTGTGAGCAAACTCATCATTTGAACAAACTCAACATTTGAGTAAATGTACATCGTTGAAATTGTGAGCGGACTTAAATCTTGAGCGGACCTAAATTTTGAGTTGAGCGTGAGTCAAGCGCGACTCAAATCAACTCAAATTAAAGAATTTTTTTTAAAATAATAAATAAAAAAAGCAATAAAAACTTTTTTTAAAAATATTTCTTTTAAACTGAACTACAAACTAAAAAATAAATTTTATTCTTGAAAAGAGACTAATTGACAAACTTTATGTAAACGACAATAATTAAATTTATAATAATGATAATTTTTTTTGATAGCCTTCAATTTGGTTTTCAGAACTCCTCTAATATTAAACTCCTCTAATACAACCTTGACAATGGAGTTTATGTCGTAGCGGTTTTCATTGATATTAAAGAAGCGTTCGACACAGTGGACCACAAAATCTTCTTGGACAGGATGGAGGTGCTGGGGATAAGAGGTATTCCACACAATCTTGCTTAAAAGTTACCTTTCTGACAAGAAGATCAAAACCAGGCTTAATGACGCTAGCAGTAAAATTGAGCTACTCAAATAGGAGGTTTTACAAGGGTCCAACCTGGCCCCTACGCTTTACTTTTTATATGTGAACAATGTTAAATTTGCAAGACTAAAGGCCAAGTACAACATCCTTACAAATGATACTTGTCTATTATATAAGGGCTGGAATCGTGAGGAACTAGAAGGGTTGATGAATATGATCTCTGCATTTTTCGACATGGGCAATTGGAAGAAAACTAACCATCAACGAATCTAAAACTAAATATATTGCATTTAAAAATAAAAATAAAGCAGAAATTAATCCAAGGGTTTACCTAAAGAATATTGAGACTGACAGAGTTCATCAAGCGTCTCATTTGGGCTTGATTATCGACCAACAACTTCGATGGGCTGCACATACTGAACATATTCAATCAAAAATAGTTCCTCTTCTTGGTGTAATAATTAATGCGCATATAAGATAATATATGAGGTGCAATATCATCAACTGGTCTTGAGTTACTATTAAATAAATGCAATCAGCTGCTAACAAAAGCAATCAAAACTTTATACAAGTATAAGAGAGATTATAGCGCTACTGAAAATTAAAGAAATTATATCACTTGACAAAGCAAAATTTCATACAAAATAATCAACGGTATTACTAAACACAATTTTTGCCTAAAGATTTAGCCAGAAGTTAAATTTAAAGATCAACCAGAAATAGCAACAGATTGGATGTACCACAAAGCAAAACAAATAAGCACATGAATAGTCTTATTCCTTCTACTATACGATCATTTAATCTTCTTCCGGACTATATAAGGGAAAGCACTAATTTGGCCCGTTTCAAAAATAAGGCTAAACAATTTGTTAGAACTTATACAGATTCATTAACATAAATATTTTGCACACCAAATTTTGTGTAGTATTTTCATTGTATAATTAAATGATGATTATATGCCTTTTTTTCCTAACTTTTGTTTCTATTTCAATTTAGTATGTCAAAGATTACATTTTTGCTTACTACTTAAAAACTCACACTAATGAAAAAATATGTAACGTAATGATTAGTTTGTAAAGTTAAATACTAAATTGTTTTAATTTGACATTCCAACACCAGTTATTCTAAAACTGAAAGAGATGTAATTTGATTTTTAAAAAACCAAAATTATTAGTCAACATTTTTATTGCTTTTTGTTTAAGTAGATTAGAAGAATTGAATAAAATAAAAAAAAAATATTAAATCAAAAGCATAATGCTAATTTAACTAAATGTAAGGTAAAACTATTTTATGAAACGTAAGGCTTTTATTTTTATATTGAAGCACAGCTGCCAATAGTTTTTTCAGACCATGACATGAAGAGATTGAAAGCGTTTTAGGCAGGGTTGTAAATGAGCGAACCCATTTGGCAAATTCAACTCATCGCTCTACTCAAATGATGACCCGCTCACAATTTGAGCAATGTACATGCGCCCATACCTGGAACGGACTCAAGTGTGAGCAAACTCATTATTTGAGCGGACTCAACATTTGAGCAAATGTACATCGTTGAAATTGTGCGCGGACTTAAATGTTGAGCGGACTCAAATTTTGAGTTGATAAAACTAAAATAAAAGCTTTTTTTAAAAATATTTCTTTTCAACTGAACTAAAAAGTAAAAAATAAATTTTATTCTTGAAAAGATACTAATTGACTAGCTTTATGTAAACGACAATAATTAAATTTATAATAATAATAATTTAAATGGCTATTAATTAACATTCCATAATTGATAATTGAAGTTTCAGTAAAATAATATTTTTGGAATTCTTACCTTCCTTAAAATTACATTAACTCCATTAACTAAAAGAAATATCGAGTAATTTATTATTTTTTCAAACTATTGGTTAAACAATTAGTCGACCAGAAATTGAAATAAAAAAAAGTTGAAATATAAATAAAAACAAGGCAGAATGTAAACCAACGGTTTTTAAAAGCGCACATTTACAAAAGATAGTACAAACTGTATAGAATTGCGACGCACACCAACATTTGAATTTTTTTTTTGAATTTCAAATAATAAGTAAAAATGCTAAAGTACAGGTCTCTATGTTACAGGTGTTTAAAAATTGCAAATCTTCAATTTTTGAGTCCTAATAGCTCGTAAGCAGGGGGTGTTTCAAAACAATTTTATACTAATTGAAAAAGTTCTTTCTTACTTCTAATTCAAGCGGGAGGTATGTAGATAGAAAAGTCATTCAAAATTAGGTTTTTACATAACGGTAAATTGAAATACTATATTTAAAAAAATTGTATAATTTTGATATTGGTTTATAAAGATAAAAAAAATGTCTGTCGAATGGGATTGAAAAAATGTTAAGTAAAACATGACATATATGTATGTATTTGAAAATAGGGTTTTCAAAGTTTGAAAGGCTGCAGTTCCGTGATGGATAGGGCTACATGAAAAAGTTGTTCTAAAACGTTAATTTTTTTATTAGACCTACCCATCGTTAAAATTTGTTTTCTCTATCTTTAACGGTGTAGAAGTTTTGTAAATAGACGGACAGATGGACAGACGGACGGATAAAGTGAAACTAGTAGGCACATTTTAATTTTTGTATCTATCGATATCAGACTCCAATAATTGATTATTTTCAATATATTATCCTATACGTCGTACCAAACTCGATACATTATTTTACTTATTACATTACTTACTTATAAGAATAAAATTTGGATGAACCTTGACAAAGCTTCTGACGAGATTTTTTATTCCCGTATAAGTAAAGATTATGTTACCTCATTTCCTTTTTGTAATTAACACTTCTTTTTTTAGGATAAATATTACAATATATACTAAAGTATAAAGGCTAAATGGGTACGCAGGACTAGTAAAGCTATCATATCGCGGTTTCTGGGTAATTATACAAACCAACCCTATCAAAGGCTTTTTACCGCAAGTTCTCTTATACATTTAGCAGTGCTTCATCTATGTTATACATGAGTAAACCTATATATACGCAATAATTTTAATAAATTTGAGTTAATATCAGTCGCGCTCAACTCACGCTCAACTCAAAATTTGTCCGCTCAAGTTTAGTCCGCTCAACCTATGAGCGCACCTGTTTCACTCAACATTTGAGTCCGCTCAACCTGTGAGTTGAGTCAAAATTTGAGCTTTTACAACCCTGGTTTTTGGAGGCTAATTTTTGAAAAAAATTAGAAAAAATTTACACGTATTCTTATGGAGCTTATAATACATAATCAATATAGATATTTTTTATATATATATTTTTAATATTTTTTATATAATATAATGTCTTTTACCGAACGAGATGGATCTTGTTTGTTTTTCAGTCGTTACCTTACATTACAAGTTATTTTTCTATGTATTGTAAATACATGTATTTACATTTCAATAAATTTTGAATTATTATTTTTGTTATTATATTCATACACATATTTTGAATGTATGGAATGCTAATCACTTATTTAAGTATTTGTTAATAACTTAAACCATAACTTACCCCATTTTTTTATCCAACGTACGTATTATAAATGTATTGCATTTCAAGTTGTAAACAAGTTAATGCATTACATGTTGTTTTTTCTAAAATTTTTTATGTATTTTAATACGTTATACAATTTAAAATAGAAATTAAACGCTATAAATTAAATGCTAATTTAAGAGTAGGTAAGTATATAATAATATTATTTATACTCTAGCGTTTTCTTAAGCTAAAACTAAGTTGTGAACGGCTTAGTGAAATTAACGTTTTAGAAAACTTAAGGAATGAAAAAAGAATAATAAAATGTTGTGTTTTCTTTACATAATTTTAATTTCTGTGTTTACAGCTTTTTGTTTTGCAAAAATGAGTGATACAGATTCAAATATTTGTAATTTTAGCGATGGCTCCTCAGATCTATACCGTCCATTTCATTCGGAAAGCAGTTCTGAAGAAAATGATCCCAGTGTTCCAGGTCCATCAAACAAACAGCAAACTAGAAAAAGGGTTAATCCATCTAATTGGTAGCGTAATATTATAAAAAACTCATTGTTTCAGGGATGAAATAAATTAATTGGAGAGGTAAAGAAATAGAAGTAAGAAAAACTGGACCAGGTTGTCTTTGCAAATATAAATGTTTTCAAAAAGTAAACGAACACAATAGCAAAATAATATTGGACAAATCTAATAATATTGGATACGCAAATATGCAAAATATCTACTTAGGAGGTTTGATTAGAGCTCAAAATGTCAAAAGGTCACCGAAAACAACTGGTACGCGAAAACGTCGTAGTGTTTTTCACCAATATAACGTTAAACTATGTAGAAAAACATTCAGAGTTTGTAGACGTGGTTTCTCATCTATGCATAGAATATCGCAAAAACGTGTTGATAATATATCTAAAACATTAAGTTCGGATAATATTGCTGCTCTGCCTTCTAAAAGAGAAAAGCATGATAACCGGCTCAACCGAATTCCAAATAACATAATAGAAAAAGTTGATTTACATACTTCCACGTCGTGAGTCACATTATACCAGAAATATAAGCTTTCGATTTTATTTATCTGCCAATTTGAATTTAAGGAGGATGCACGAGCTTTATTTACAACAAAACGAGCCTGACAGTGTTAACGATCCTGAGTATAAGAGTTATGTCACCCTGTAACAAAACAATGTTTTAAATATTTCTTTTTACAAGCGCAAACTTACTTTTGCACGCCTTAACATATTATATAACATGATCCTATCTTAAAAATAACTGTAAATTGTACATTAAATTAAACGAGGAAGAGTGCAGTAGAGTAGACTGTGTCAACTCTGGGATACCCGTATGAACGTAATATATCCTGTTTCTATAAAACTTGATCATCTTTTAAAAACATTCAGATGTTTTAGTACCGAACTACAGAGATATATTTATGTAAATTGTGGAGTTGTATGACAGCTACCCGAATCTATTGCGCCTAGCTTCATTAAGTTCCAAGAAATGCAAGAAGCCTGAACCGGCTGCTTTAGACCAATCAAATTTTACAAAAGTTTTTGGCATGCAACTCGACACTTTTTCACTAAATTGATATTGAAGATAGTCTATTGAAGATAGCTAGCTTCAATAGACACTGAGTTATTTTCATTTAAAAAGAGAAATTGTATGGCAACTTTCCGAACCTGCCATATCATCATAACCAAATTTTACAGAAGTTGTTGCCATAAAACTGGATCATCATTTGCAAAATTTCAGATACCTAGATTGAATAGACACTGGGTTATTTCCATTTAAAGAAAGAAGTTGTATGGCATCTACTCGAACCCGAAAATGCTGAAGTTAAATAGCAAAACTAACAATTTTGCAAAAGTGATGTAAAAAAAAATTTCAGCCTCCTAGCTCCTTTATTTTTTGAGTTATCGTGCGGACGGACACTGAGTTATTTTCATTTAAAAAGAGAAGTTGTATGGCAACTACCCGAACCTGTCGCACCCCCACAACCAAATTTTGCATAAGTTGTTGCCATAAAACTTGATCATCATTCGCAAAATGTCAGATTCCTAGCATCAATAAACACTGAGTTATTTTCATTTAAAAAGAGAAGTTGTATGGCAGCTACTCGAACCCGTCGCACCACCACAACCAAATTTTGTAGAAGTTGTTGCCATAAAACTTGATCATCATTCGCAAAATGTCAGGTTCCTAGCTTCAATAAACACTGAGTTATTCTCATTTAAACGGATAAGTTGTATGGAAGCTACTTGAACCCGTCATACCAGCACAACCAAATTTTGCAGAAGTTGTTGCCATAAAACTTGATCATTATTCACAAAATTTCAGATTCCTAGCTTTAACAGACACTGAGTTATTCTCATTTAAAAGGATAAGTTGTATGGCAGCTACCCGAATCCGTCGTACCACCACAACCAAATTTTACAAAAGTTGTTGCCATAAAACTTGATCATTATTTGCAAAATTTCAGAAACGTAGCTTGAATAGATACTGACTTATTTCTATATAAAGATAGAAGTTGTATGGCAGCTACTCGATCCCGCCGACCGAAAATGTTGGATTTAAATAGCAAAACTAACAATTTTGCAAAAGTGACATAAAAAAAATTTCAGCCTCCTAGCTCCTTTATTTTTTGAGTTATCGTGCGGACGGACGGACGTACATGGCTTAATCGACTCAGAATTCGATTCTGAGCCGATCCATACCTTTGACACTATATCTAGCTCGACTCCTTTAAGGTGTCACAAACGTAATGGCAAATTTATTATACCCTTGAACATTGTTCATACGGGTATAAAAAGGAATTAACTGTACATTCCAAATCTTAATAATAATAATTTTCTCAGCACGTTGCATTGCAACGTGACTTACAAAATGAAACAATTATTCCAACATAATTTTAAGCATTCTACGATTGGACGTGCTATGAAGAAGTTGTCTAATAATAAGTTAATTAAGATAATAAATATATTAAGAAAATAAAAAATTAAGTCTAATAAATATTAATTGGAAGAAAGAAGAGTGTTTTCTATATTTTATTTATTTCGTTTTTTTCAACAACAATCGAAACATAAATGGCGCAATCGGTAGGATGCATAATAGTGGGAAGTAAAATAAAAAATAAAAAAAAATTAAAATTTTTTGTTTAAATTAAAAATAAAAAAAAAAAATATTTTTAATATACATACATATAATATAAAAGTGAACAAATCACCATAAAAAAAAAATTTGTGAGACTTTTTTATGAAATATTTTGTGTATTCAATAGTTGAGTATTTTAATAATCAAAGTCGCATCGAATACAACTTATCACACATATATTTTTCCTTATATATTTTTGGAATTTGTATTTTATAATAATTATTAATCTTCCGTCGGGGGCAATGTAAAAATTACATAAACGGGCGGAATATATCAAATACAGTACTGTTATGCTGTTATGTTAATAGGTTCGTCAAAATTTCAAAAGAGCATTTTTATTTCACGATATATAAATTAAAATTAATAAATATAACAAAATATAACAAAATTCGTAAAATTCATCAAATTTATTTAAAATATATTTTATAGGATTTGTTTTATTTGATTTCAATATTTAGGAAAAAAAATACTAAATATATCAAATTGATCAATATATCATAATATCAAATTGATACTTTTTAAAAGCTCTCTCCTTTCTGAAAGCTTTTTTACAAAAAAATTATAATATTGAAATAAAACAACAAAAAATATGAAGCTATCGATAATTTAAAGTACGTCACGTTATTTTACGATGAATACGACTTGAAAAACTTAGTTGAATATCATTTTTTTTCATTTATATCAACTTATCATAGGACAACTACAAAAAGAATCCAGCAGAAACAACCACAGGCAGAATCCATTTCAAACCACAAAGAACAAGCAACTATACGGATACAATATTTACAACAAAAGAATAAAACGTGAGTTTTTTTAATAATTTTTCCCAACATAATAAATGAATTAAAAGAAAAAGTATGTATGCTTAAGCAAATTAAATTTTTTTTGGTGTTTTAAACAGATTTTTTTTTATATAAATGTGCGTTAAATTACGTAAATTCAAAGTCAAACAATTAAATTTGAAATATTATATAAGAAATTTACAGCTTTTTATACCCGTACGATAAGGATGGGGTATATTAAAATTGCTCCTCCGTTTGTAACACCTCGAAATAAGCAAGCTAGATATACCTTCAAAGGTATGGATCGGATCAGAAAAAAATTCTAAGTCGATTGAGCTTTGTCCGTCCGTCGGTCGGTCTGTCCGTCCGTCCGTCTGTCCGTCTTTAAGATAACTCAAAAACTAAGAAAGCTACAGTCTTGAAATTAACACAAAGTATTCTTACAAATATTTGTAGAATTATTTATATTGATCAATTATAAATATTTCTTACAAATATTTGTATATATATCAAAAATATATGTGCATTTAAACTTCGAAAACTAATATAAATACTAATAGTTAATAAATAATAGTAGAATATATTTTGTTTATATCAGTTTAAAAAACTTACAACCCAACGATTAAAAATTAAATAAATGCTACTAACTAGATGCTTATAGAAAAATTTACAATAAATACATTCTAATTAAATAAAACTATTAAATAAAAAAAATAATAATGAATAATTTTTTTTATATCTTAATTTTAATAATTTTTTTTACCATTAAATATTTTTTTTTAAATATATAATATATATCTAAATTTTAATAATTTTTTTTTTAAATTAAATAATTTTTTTTTGTAAACATACCAACTTAATAAAAAAAAAAACAAAAAAGAAAAGTACCTAATTTTAAATTTAAACTTTTGATAAAAATTTTGACATATTGATAAAAGGATTCCCTCTAATAACCATAATAATGGTAATCGTTCAACCAGATATTTTAATAATAGTAATAGCCCACTTGTTGTTTACAATAATCCAAATAACCAACAGCCGTCCTATAATAATTGGCAAACAAATCAGAACAGAAATTTTTGCCACAACTCCAACTTTCAAAACAATAAAAATTTACAAATAGAAAACTAACCCATGGAAGTTAATAATCAGCAAACCATCGAAATAGGAAATTTTCGGGAGACAGGCCAAACCGACTCACCTACATAAAAATAAAGAATTTTACAAATTTCTAGTCGACAGTGGCGCTTCGAGCTCCATAGTTCGACCAGACACTTTCAAAGAAATACCGAGAATACAACTAAAATATTCAAAAATTTTGAGAGCATTGAATTGGATGTTTTGATTAATCAAGCAATAACTATAAATAGTTTTGATGAATTCAAAGCAAACCATAAGGAAAAATTTGTATTTTTGGTTCATGATTTTCATGAAACGTACCCTGGGCTTATAGGCAACGGCATGTTAATGCAATGAAACGCTGTTATCGACTACAGAACTAGAGTTCTCATAATGAACGACACTCCAATAAAATTATATTTTAGCCACCAACCAGAAAACAAAATATACCAAATAGACCCTAGGGAATATTATTATAAAATCCCTATTAAATAACAAAAAGGCGACGCAATGATAGAAGAAACTATTCTAAATGCCGACGTTCGAATTCTAGAAGGTATTTGTGAATTAAACGACTTCAAAGCAAGAGCCAAAATACTCAACGTATGTGACCAACCTAAAATTTCCAATTTCAATGAACCATTTCCGTCTGTTGAAAAGAAAGAAAATTATTTCAAGAAAAATTAAAACCGATCACCTAAACAGAGAAGAAAAACTTCAGTTGAATCATCTTATATCTGAGTTCAATGAAATATTTTCTGAACAAATACATCTTTCATTTACTAACAAAATAAGACACAAAATTAATACTACATACAATATGCCAATAAAAAGTAAAATTTACAGATACCCATATATCCACAAAATAGAGATACTAAAGCAAATTCAGAAAATGTTGGAAAAAAACCCTGCTCAGTTTGGGTTGTTCCCAAAAAGCCAGATTTCTCTGGCGAGCGGAAATACTGTCTCGTCATAAACTACCGGAAACTTAATGAAAAGACATTTGACGACTCATGCAATTCCGAATATTGTATATTGAAGAAATATTGGATAAACTATGGAAACGCTCTAACCCCAACTATTAAACTATTTTCTGTAATAGACTTAAAATCCGGATTCCATCAAATAGAAATGGAACCAGAAGACATGCAGAAAACTGCATTCTCTGTTGACAATGGGCACTACGAATTTCGTAGAATGCCTTTTGACCTTTGTACTTTTCAACGCCTGATGGACAATATATTAAGGGAGAACATAGGCAAAGAATGCTTAACGTACATGGACGACATCTCAAACGGCTTGGAACAGCATATCAAAAACTTAAGAAAAATATTCGTAAAACTAAAATCAGCTCGACTTCGAGTACAACTAGAAAAATGCGACTTTCTAAGAAAATAAGTCGAATTTTTAGCGCATGTTATCAGCGAACATGGAATATCCCATCCCAACCAAAAGAAAATAGAAGTAATTAAAATGATCAAATTCCAAAAACTCCAAAGGAGATAAAAAACTTCCTAGGTATCGCAGGGTACTACAGGGAATTCATAAAAAATTCCACCTAGACAGCAAAACCCATGACTTTATTGTTAAAGAAAAATTCTAAAGTGAAATAAATAACAACAAATACATCCAAAATCTCAATGAAAACAAGTAAATGTAACAGTAAGTCGATGCAACCGACTTATTAATACCCTACACCTGAATAATTCGAATTAAATTAAAATTCCATAAGTGTTTTTGGCAGCTGCTTGAACTTCTTCCCTTTTCTGTCTTATTCAACTCGAATTTCAAGAGCGTAAAAGAGGCATCCGCTTGGGATATGCTTGACACCCTTGTATAAAATTTTAAGTTTCTATCTTAATTATTTTCGAAGATTGGTAGTCCTTGGGAAGTTTGTGTCAGCTACCCGAATTGCCACTCCAATTCATCGAATCCATCTCAGGAACATAAAGAAAACTTGCCAGAACACCATTCTATTAACTTTAAAGGTTCTACTTTTGTTGGTTTTGGAGATATGCTCGTTGCTCTTGTACTCGTCCGGAAGTTTCCAAAATACGAACCCATGGTTCAAATTCTTTCAAATGTCAGTTTCCAATTTTACAGAAAAGGAAACATAACAGAACACCATTGTACTAAAAATAAAAGTTCTATCTTTGTTGGTTGTGGAGATATACTCGTTTGCTCTGGGGCTCGTCCGGAAGCTTCCAAGATTTGAACCCATGGACCAAATCCTCACAGATTTCAGAAACATAAATCAAACATGAAGGAACACCATTCTGCCTAATTTAAAGGTATATCTTTGTTGCATTTGGAGATAATATCATTTGCTCTGAGGCTCGTTCGGAAGCTTTCAAAATCCGAACCCAAGGACCAAATCCTCTCAAATTTCAGAGGCCTAAATCATACATGAAAGAACACCATTCTGCCAAAAGTAAAGGTTATATCTTTATTGGTTTTGGAGATAATCTGATTTGCTCTGGGGCTCGTTCGGAAGCTTCCAAAACCAAACCCATGGACCAAATCCTCTTAAATTTCAGAGACATAAATCAAACACGAAAGAACACCATTGTACCGAATTCAAAGGTTCTACCTTTGTTCGTGTTGGATATAATCTCATTTGCTCTGCGGCTCGTTCGGAAGCTTCCAAAATTCGAATCCACGGTTCAACTTCTTTCAAATTTAAACCCATGGCCAAATCCTCTCAAATTTCAGAGACCTAAATCAAACATGAAAAAACACCATTCGGCCAAATTTAAAGGTTATATATTTGTTGTTTTTGGAGATAATCTCATTTGCTCTGGGGCTCGTTCGGAAGCTTCCAAAATCCAAACCCATGGACCACATCCTCTGAAATTTTAGAGACATAAATCAAACTGGAAGAAACATCATTATAAAAAATTTAAAGGTTCTATCTTTATTGGTTTTGGAGATAATCTCGTTTGCTCTGGGGCTCGCTCGGAAGCTTCCAAAACCCGAACCCATGGACCAAATCTTCTCACATTTCAGAGACTTAAATAAAACATGAAAGAACACCACCCTGCCAAATTTAAAGGTTATATCTTTGTTGGTTTTGGAGATAATCTCATTTGCTCTGGTGCTCGTACGGAAGCTTCCAAATCCAAACCCATGGACCAAATCCTCTTAAATTTCAGAGGCCTAAATCATACATGAAAGAACACCATTCTGCCAAAAGTAAAGGTTATATCTTTATTGGTTTTGGAGATAATCTCATTTGCTCTGGGGCTCGTTCGGAAGCTTCCAAATCCAAACCCATGGACCAAATCCTCTTAAATTTCAGAGACATAAATCGAACGGGAAGGAACATCATTGTACAAAATTTAAAAGTTCTATCTTTGTTGGTTTTGGAGATAATCTCATTTGCTCTGGTGCTCGTTCGGAAGCTTCCAAAACCCAAACCCATGGACCAAATCCTCTTAAATTTCAGAGACATAAATCGAACGGGAAGAAACATCATTGTACAAAATTTGAAGGTTCTATCTTTGTTGCTTTTGGAGATAATCTCGTTTGCTCCGGAATCATTCGGAAGCTTCCAGAATCCGAACCCATGGACGGATTTTGTCCAGATTCGAACTTAGCCTTTCTTTCGTAATTAGTAACCTACTATATAAATTTCATCAAGATAGCATCATTATTTTTTGAGTTATCGTGCGTACGGACGGACGGGCGGACGGACATCGCTAAATCGACTCCGGCGGTGATCCTGATTCAGAATATATATACATGTCTATACCTAACTCGCTTCCTTTTGGTGGTTACAAACACCATACCAAAGTTAATATACCCTATACTTAATGTGTAGGGTATAATAAGTTAATATCAGCACCATTATGCCATGGGTGGCGTAGTATCCCAAAAAGGCACACCAATCTCATACATGTCTCGTACATTAAACGAAAACGAAATTAACTATTCTACGATTGAGAAATAGCTTCCTGGTATCGTATGGTCAGTTAAACAATTCAGACCATAAGTTTTCGGTAGAAAAACCAAATTCTTCACAGATCACAAGCCCTTAGTTTGGTTACACAGTTTTAAAGAGCCAAACAGCAAATTAGTAAGATGGAAATTGCTAATTCAAAAATACGACTATGATATATCATATAAAATAGGTCGTGAAATCAAAGTAGCCGATTCCCTAAGTATTATAATCAACAAAATTAATTCGGGTTCCTTACAAACAAAACACAAAAACGAAATGAATGAAGAAATAAAAAACTAATTTTATTATCCAAATTTAAACTTAAAATATCAGAATTTATAAACAACTGTGAAGTGTGCATCCAAGAAAAATATGAAAGAAAGCTCCACAGATTCCATTAAAAATATCCGAAACACCGAGTAAACCCAACTAAATAATCCATATGGAGGTTTTCTATTCCATAAACAAGTAATGACTTGTTTATGGAATAGAAAACATGTCACCATGATTAATTTGTCACCATGATTTAAACAATTTGTCACCATGATTAATAAATTCAGTAAAATTGCCATGTTTACTAAAGTATAAAATAAAAGTGAGGCAGAATTCAGAAGAGCAATAGCGAAATGCATTAGCATATACGGCAACATTACGAAAATAGTATCAGACAATGAATTAGGAATGAAATCACATTTAATGAGAAAATTTTTAGAAGAAAAAAATATCTCAATCCACAATACCTCCAACTCGAATCACAACAGTAACGCAGACATAGAGCGCCTGCACAACACCATCAACGAGCATCTAAAATTACTAAAACACAGAAAGAAAAACCTACCAATCGGGGAACAAATGATTTTAATAAACGGATATTATAACAATACGATACACTCCTCAACAAACAGAAAACCAATAGACTTCATTCCCGATAAAATCACAGAAAGCGAATACGAAAGAAAAAGGCTCCAAAACTCACTACATATCAGAAATCTTATCTTAGGTCATTCGGAACAGAACAACAATTCATAAAATCTTATAGATATAACTATAAATCACTGTTTACTAATATTATTTTCTTTAAAAAATCTCTTTTTAGGACTATTTCACCATGATAAAGTACACCATACTAATTTTCTACATTCTCTTTGAATTTGTCAAAAGTAGTATTTATGCAAATTAGGTATCGTGATTATCGCTTGCATAATTAGTTTCCGGAAAAGTTTTTGTAAATAATATAGAAGGTCAACTAGATATCGTAGAAATATTTGTGCAAATTAGATGTTGTGATTGGCGCTTGTATAATTAGTTTCCGGAAACGTAAATAATATAGAAGGTCAACTAGATAATGTATAACAAGCAAGTCCAATGATATGTTTTAAGTTGATCTAAAAACAGGTGTTGTACTACTATAATAAAACTATGTAAATAATATGCAAACATTTATTTTGTTTTTTCATTGAATAATTCGAATTAAATTAAAAATCCATAAGTTTTTTTGGCAGCTGCTTGAACTTCTTCTCTTTTCTGTCTTATTCAACTGGAATTTCAGGAATGTAAAAGAGGCATCCTCTTGGGATATGCTTGACACCTTTGTAAAAAATTTTAAGTTTCTATTTTTATTAATTTCGAAGATTGTTAGTCCTTGGGAGGTGTGTGTCAGGTACCCGAATTGCCACTCCAATTCATCGAATCCATCTCACGAACATAAAGAAAGAATGCCAGAACACCATTGTGCTAAATTTAAAGGTTCTACTTTTGTTGGTTTTGGAGATATGCTCGTTGCTCTTGTGCTCGTCCGGAAGTATCCAAAATACGAACCCATGGTTCAAATTCTTTCAAATGTCAGTTTCCAATTTTATAGAAAAGGAAACATAACAGAACACCTTTGTACTAAAAATAAAAGTTCTATCTTTGTTGGTTGTGGTGATATACTCGTTTGCTCTGGGCTCGTCCGGAAGCTTCCAAGATTTGAACCCATGGACCAAATCCTCACAAATTTCAGAAACATAAATCAAACATGAAGGAACACCATTCTGCCTAATTTAAAGATTATATCTTTGTTGCTTTTGGAGATAATATCATTTGCTCTGAAGCTAGTTCGGAAGCTTCCAAAATCCGAACCCATGAACCAAATCCTCTCAAATTTCAGAGACCTAAATCAAACATGAAAGAACATCATTCTGCCAAATTTAAAGGTTATATCTTAGTTGGTTTTGAAGATAATCTCATTTGCTCTGGTACTCGTTTGGAAGCTTCCAAAATCCAAACCCATGGACCAACTCCTCCTAAATTTAGACATAAATCGAACGGGAAGGAACATCATTGTACAAAATTTAAAGGTTCTATCTTTGTTGATTTTGGAGATAATCTCGTTTGCTCTGGGCCTCGTTCGGAAGCTTCCAACATCCAAACCCATGGACCAAATCTTCTAAAATTTCAGAGACCTAAATCAAACATGAAAGAACACCATTCTGCCAAATTTAAAGGTTATATCTTTGTTGTTTTTGGAGATAATCTCATATGCTCTGGGGCTCGTTCGGAAGCTACCAAAATCCAAACCTATGGACTATATCCTCTCGAATTTCAGAGACATAAATCAAATCGGAAGGAACATCATTGTAAAAAATTTAAAGGTTCTATCTTTGTTGGTTTTGGAGATAATCTCGTTTGCTCTGTGGCTCGTTCGGAAGCTTCCAATATACGAATCCATGGTTCAAATTCTTTCAAATGTCAGTTTCCAATTTTATAGAAAAGGAAACATAACAGCACACTCTTGTACTAAAAATGAAGGTTCTATCTTTGTTGGTTGTGGAGATATACTCGTTTGTTCTGGGGCTCATTCGGAAGCTTCCAAGATCCGAACCCATGAACCAAATTCTCTCAAATTTCAGAGACTTAAATAAAACATGAAAGAACACCACTCTGCCAAATTTAAAGGTTATATCTTAGTTGGTTTTGGAGATAATCTCATTTGCTCTGGTGCTTGTTCGGAAGCTTCCAACATCCAAACCCATGGACCAAATCCTCTTAAATTTCAGAGACATAAATCGAACGGGCAGGAACTTCATTGTACAAAATTTAAAGGTTCTATATTTGTTGATTTTGGAGATAATCTCGTTTGCTCTGGGACTCGTTCGGAAGCTTCCAAAATCCGAACCCATGGACCAAATCCTCTCAAATTTTAGAAACTTAAATAAAACCACTCTCTCAAATTTGAAGGTTATATCTTTATTGGTTTTGGAGATAATCTCATTTGCTCTGGTGCTCGTTCGGAAGCTTCCAAAATCCAAACCCATGGACGAAATGCTCTTAAATTTCAGAGAAATAAATCGAATGGGAAGGAAGATCATTGTACAAAATTTAAAGGTTCTATCTTTCTTGGTTTTGGAGATAATCTCGTTTGCTTCGGAATCATTCGGAAGCTTCCAGAATCCGAACCCATGGACCGATTTTGTCCAAATTCGAACTTAGCCTTCCTTTCGTGATTAGTAACCTACTATATGAATTTCATCAAGATAGCTTCATTAGTTTTTGAGTTATCGTGCGAACGGACGGACGGTCGGACGGACATCGTTAAATCGACTCAGGAGGTGATCCTGATTCAGAATATATATACATGTCCATATTTAACTCGCTTCCTTTTGGTGGTTACAAACACCATATCAAAGTTAATATACCCTATACTTTAGCTGTAGGGTATAATAAGTGCAATGATGTTGTTGTAATAGTATAGTAAGGCGCCAGTTATAGCTATGATTATAGCAATCAGAGAAAACTGTCAGTTAAATTATTTGTCAAATGAAAAATGACAATAATGAAGGCAAAATAAAAATAAATGTAATTTAAATTTAAATTGTTGTTATCGTTATTTCGATGTTTGCAAAATTATATTAATTTATATTTTATTATTTTAATTTATTCAATTATTATTGGTAGAAAATGGTACTAATAAAGAATAAAAAAAGATTTTTTTATATAATAACGACATTGGCTGAATTGAAAAGAATAAAAAAGTATAAATTTTCTAGAATTAATTTTTTTTTTTACTTTTTTTGAAATTTCCATTTTAAAATAAAAAATTTTAAAACTAAACTTAAACAAAATAATAAAAAATAAAATTTAAGTCTAAACCCATTAATGAAATATCATAATGAAATATATCAAGAATTGCATCAGAATTAAATTTACATTTTAAAATAAAAAATTTTAAAACTAAACTTAAACAAAATAATAAAAAATAAAATTTAAGTCTAAACCCATTAATGAAATATCATAATGAAATATATCAAGAATTGCATCAGAATTTTTTTCAATGACAAACTAACATGGGATGAAATGAAACATATGTCATTTTCATTTAAACAATTTTGTTCCATTAGCAGGAGTTGTTCAGGAAAATAATTACCAATCCGGAAAATTATAAAATTAATTGTTTTTTTAAATATTTAACTTAAAATTTAAAAATTCGTAGCAGAATTTATTAACATAGATTATTGTGAATAATAGGAATTTATTTTATTTTTTAATTAAAAGTTGTTTTACGGCAAACGAGTTATTGTAACATGATGTTAAGGCAAAAATGCAATAAATAAAATGCGGATATTGAACTTGTTATTGGATCTTAGTTTTAAATTAATTTAAAATAAAGGTTGTATGTATGAAATCGTAAAAATTGTTATTTTGAATTGTTATTTTAATTGTGTTCTTGCAAATTACTTTGCATTATTCAAATTAGAGGCATGTTAAAAAAAAAAATGTGATAAATAATTGTAAAAATAAAAAAAATGTGAATTAAGTTTCATATAATATAGTTTTTATTTACTCAAGAATTGTGATCTTTATAAAAATTAATCATCTTTGAAAGATCAAAAATAAAATTTAAAATTATCTAATAAATAAGGAAGAAATTCTGTTTGCTTGTTTGTGCCCTTTTCACGTAAAAACCACCAGTCCGGTTGCAACCAAATTTTGCAGAACATTTCTACGACCCCGGAAAGTGTTATAGGCTATATCGCGTTTCGGTTCATTAACCCATTGCGGCCCGAAAGCCATTTAAAGCTTTTTCATTCGTTTGATCGATTGAGTTGAAAATTTGTCCAAATGTTCTTCTTAGCTTTGGGCGGGTACCGAAGAAATTTGGATGCAATATGTTATCCGATTAATTTTTTTTTTTATTTATGTCCAATTTTAGGTTAATTTGGTTACGATCCATTAACTCGCTTTGGCACCAGGCGTCAGTGAAGTTTTGTAATTTACTTTGTTGTCGCGCTTAAACGGTTTGACCAATTGAGTTGAAAATTGATCAAAGTGTAGCTCTTTACCACAGAAGCTCACTGGGTTGATTTGGTTACGATCCATTAACCCATTTAGGCACCAGGGCACAATAAAGTTCTTTAATTTCTTTGTTGTCGCGCTTAAATGGTTTTACCAATTGAGTTGAAAATTTACAAAAGTGTAGCTCTTTACCACAGGAGCTCACTGAGTTGATTTGGTTACGATCCATTAACCCGTTTCGGTACCAGGGTTCAATGAAGTTTTTTAATTTCTTTGTTGTCGCGCTTAAATGGTTTTACCAATTGAGTTGAAAATTTACAAAGTGTAGCTCTTCACCCCAGAATACCACTCTGGGGTTTTTATCACAAAAGCTTTCTGAGATGATTTGGTTACGATACATTAACCCGTTTCTGCATCGGGCTTCAGGCCATGAAGTTTCCGATTTTTTGTTGTTGTGCTTAAACGATTTGACCAATTGAAAATTTGCAGATGTATTGCACTTTGGCACACAAACTCATTCAATAAATTTTGTCGTGATACATTAACACATTTCGGCACGATAGACTGTCAAAACAAATTCTAATTTAGGTCTAATTATTATTAACAAATTTTAATTTAGCAGGATAAATTTATGGTTCTAAATAAAGCCTTTGACAAATTGTTTGTTAACGTTTGTTAACCCATTTCCGCAGGAGCTCCTATTAAATATTCTGCCTAATTTTTTGTATTGTTATTATTATTAAAAAGATATTTGCAACACTCTTTACTTTTATCTATATTACTTTTAATATTCCATAAAAACCTTTCAATACAAATTTCTAATATATAACAGGAATTAAAATAACCTTATTAAGTATTTTAAGAACACTGTGTTTAAGTCTTAACAACATAACATTTTCGGCCGTTGTTAAAAAACAGAAATAATCTCCTACATACGACAATCATCATATCATCATTCAGAAATGCATTACTTTCATGTGGTCTACCTATATAAGATGCATGTGTATAACATATTTCTCATAAAATATCATTGAAATATGTACATATAGTATGCATAATGTGCATATATTTAAAAATACTATAAACATAATCAATTAAATTAGAAAACTTATTCACATTTCTATACAGTATTTAATCAAAAATTAGTACATACATATTTAAATAACAGAAAACCTCATATTCTTATCCATATACAATTTTTACACATATTTTTAGACAATTAATTTGAGAACATAATTAGTAAAAGTAAACGTAAAAAAATTCTGGTTGATTTACAGAGGTAAAACACAATCATGTATTTTTTATATTGAAAATATGTTAAACAGAACATGAGATGTATGCATTTAAAAATAAGTTTTTTCAAAATTTGAAGAGTCGGTGCTGTAGGATCTCCAACGGGGAGGGTACATAAAAAAGTTGTTCTACAACATTACTCTTTTGGATATGTAATATTTCATTGCTCTTTATTAAACAGTATATAAGTTTTGTAAACAGTGTCATTGTGAAGTGTCATTACTTTATTACATTATTACGAAAAAAAAAGTATTACATTAAAAAAAGTATGGTCTTTTATAATTGAAATGAGATTTTATGTTTCGGTATTAGCGAATAATATATTGTGAAAACTAACTTCGTCCTAATAGTATACTCAATAGATTACTAATGTCTTTAAAGATTTTTTGTTAACGAATTGTCCCTAATTCTTCGCTCTCTTTATTCGATTTGCTAAAAAAAAATTAATTAAATGTAATTGAATGTAATAAAAATTAAAATATTAACTATCAGCATCTGTAACTGCATAGTAATGCGTGAACTCTATTATTTAAATTATATTAACGCAAAAGCAAAATTTTTATTTCATAAAGCCAGCAAAATACTCCGAGCAACACAGGGTACTCTGCTAGTTATAAATAAAGTAAAAAAATTTAAATCAATAAATTTATTAAATTTGTTTCAATTTATAATTTACAAAGTTTTTATACAGTCAGAACTTGCTGTTCATCTGTTCTCCTAAAATGTTTTGATAATATACAGACACCATCTTTGTTATTTGTTAAAATCATTTCCTTAATTTTTTCAAAATTAATTATTTTTGATGAATCGTAATTTCCACATTTCACTTTCCACATTTATTCAATAGTAAATGCTAAATACATTGGACCTTTACCTGAACTACACTATTATAGATTCAATGAAAGAAGTAGAACGTAAAGAATTTTTGGATTGGTATGAGCGAAACAAACAAACTGAATTTAATGTGCAGCATGAAATAGAAGATTACTATAAAAATGATATATATATTTTAACAGAAGCTTGTATTAAATTTAGAAATCTTACGTTAAAAGAAAGCAACGTGTGCCCTTTTACTGAGGACACTACTATAGCATCAGCCTGCAATTTAGTTTTTCGTAGAAACTTTTTAAAACCAGACACAATTTGGCTAATACCGAAAGGTGGTTACAGACTTACAGATATTAAATCAAAAATTGCCCTCTGGTTGATTTGGGAAGAAGATCAGAGAAGTATCAATATTTATCGCGCAGATCAACAAAAAGAAGCAATTATATATGGTTTAAAAGTAGACGGAATTTGTTTCAAAACAAAACAAATATTTGAGTTTCACGGGTGCTACAATCATGGACGTCCTAAATGTTTTCGATGTAGACGTAACGAACAACGCCACTTTCGAATTTGATACAATGGATGCTAGATTTGAATCTACTATTGCAAAAACAGAGCGATCAAAATCTTTTGGATATGAAGTTATTGATATGTGAGAGAAAAAAAATAAAATATATCGATATTTACTAATTAAACAACAAATTCTTCCACCTTGTGATTTATTTCATCCAGTTCTGACAATAAAACAAAATAATAAATTGATGACTATGTTTTACCTGTAGCTCAGAAAGCAATCAAAATGAGCGCATGCATTCGAAAGAAGAAAAAGCATTGTTAGGAACTTGGGTTATAGATGAGGTAATACAAGCTGGCCAGAAAAGCTATAAAATAATTGAAATACATAAAATATGTAGTTATAAAATACAGCAAAATGATAAAATATTAAACAGACTGGGATTATTTACTGAAATGATGGACAAATTTTTAAAAATAAAGCAAGAAGCTTCCGGCTAGGCTAAAGATTGTGTTGACGAACAATTTGGGGGAAATTTGGTCAGAAAGAAAACCAAACAAAAATTATAATAATTAAAAATCCAACAGAATTTTATTCTTTGATAACAGATCCTAGAACAGATGTTGTGCACATAATGATAATTAATTCGGAAACACTTTTAGTAAATTGGAAATATAAAAATGAAGAAGGTGAATATCTGAACGCAGTCAACGTTGGCAGAGTCTGCTATACGACAGCACAAGCTCGTCTAAAATGGTGTAGCTTTCTTGAAACATTAAAGGAACGTGTTTTATATTACGATATCGCCTCAGTAATATATGTTTCAAAAGAAGATGACTAAGAGCCTCCTATTGGCAACTTTATTGGAGATATGACAGATGAGCTTCAGTATTTTGGAGTAGGAAGCTATATTACGTAAGAAATTCCGCGGAAGACCTAAAAATTACAGTTATAAGATATTTTCCACTAATACTCAAAGTGAAATGGCTGTTTGTAAAGTAAAAGGGAAAAATTAAATTACGATTCTTCGAAAATAATTAATTTTGAAAAACTTAAGGAAATGATTTTAACAAATAACAAGGATGGTATCTGCATTTTATCAAAAAATGTTAGGAGAACAGATGAACACCAAGTTGTGACTGTACCGGAATTTAAAACATATAAGATAAAAGCTGAAAAAACAAAATTTAATGAATATTGTTCCCCTGTATCGTTTGGATTTGTAAAGAAAAATAAAGCGAATGAACATCTGTAAACCTATAAAAACTTTGTAAATTATATTTAAATAAAAATATTGCAATTTTATAATGTTCTTTATTTCCACTTAAAAATGCGACCCTTTAAAAACTTTGATTTATATACTGCCTTGTTTTTTTCGTTTTTTTATAGCATGATATTTTAATATTTCTTTTTTTCTATTTGTTTGTTATGTGTGTAAATATCAGATGTGCACATATACATAAGAAATAGCCTTTAAAAATATTTAAAAACAATCAAAGTAACATTTTTTGTTGTATTTTTTTTCTATACGTTTTATTTTTTTTTCCAGTATTACATTTTACTTTTGTTTTTTCTGTTATTTAGGTACGCTAAGAACTTATTTTTTATTTTTAATATTAAATTTATGCATACAGTCTATTTAAAAAATAGAAATTATTAGCTATAGAACATTCTGAATTTTTTTTTTTTCGTTTATGTTTACCGTCCATTCATATAAATATAATTGTTGGTATTAAAAAATAATGAATCTATAACTACACGCATATATACTGATATATTAATTTAAATATAAATTATAGTAGTATGGGTACTATATAATGATCTGAACTTCTGATTGTTATATTGTATTATATATTTTGGCAAGATTTTTAAAAAATTAAGGAAACATTGCATAGCAAAATTAAAAATTTAAATAAAATTGCTATTGCAATTTTATAATGTACTTTATTTCCACTTAAAAATGCGACCCTTTAAAAACTTTGATTCATACACTGCCTTGTTTTTTCTTTCTTTTCATAACATAACATTTTAATTTTTTTTTTTTTTATCTGTTATGTACGGAAATATCAAACGCATGTTTCTTTCTTTTAAAATCATAACATTTTAATAGTTCTTTTTTTCTATCTGTTATGTGGGTAAATATCAGATGTGCACAATATATACATAAGAAATAGACTTTAAAAATATTTAAAAACAATCAATTTTCTATTCGTTTTTATTTTTCTTCCAGTAAAATTTTGCTTTTTCTAGACGATGTAGATATATATGTATGTATGTACATAACATATATTTTATGATTAATTCATAATTATTGTTATTGAAAAGAAAAATATTGTTGTTATTTACTATTTTTAAAAAAGACTGGATTTCTTATTTTTAATTTATTCTTTTTGTTGTTTAATGTTTTTACATAATTGGAAATATATTCTTAGTTTTTATACTTCAGAAAAAGGCATTAGAGATGCAGATCATCATTCCCTAATAGATCTTAATTTAAAGGCAGCTCCCAATTTAGATATCAATGTTAGGGCCATAATATACGATTTTAATATGTTAAGAGTTTCGAAAGAAAAGCGCTATTTTAATTATAATTAAGAAAGGAAAAACATATATCTATATAAATATTATAAATAAACACATTGCTTTTATAAATAGAAATGTATACTAAAAATCAATTGATTTGATGAAAAAAAAACTTAAATTTAACACTTGGTTACTAAATTTTAAGTAAATGCATATTAAATTTTACACTGTGTTCTCAAGTGCGGCACATTAATTTGTTTACACATTCATATCTTTTAAATTCATCGCTTTCAAACCAAAAATATTTTCGAAGCACATATTATTACATATTTTGAAGTATGTACCTATGTATGTACATACAATGCAATGGTCTACATAAAAAACAATAGTCTTTTATAGAAAAAACGAGGAAGAATACAGTTGCCTTTGTCAACTCTTAGATACCCGTACGAACCGTTAGTATGTTCACAGCCTGTCACTCTGCTTACAATATTATTTTTTTAATATTTTAGTATTTTAAAATAATTTGAGTGAATTTTATAATTTCTAGAACTATGGGTTGTACATATATTCAAACTATATGTTTATATGTACATTCTTCAAAAGCAGATTCTAACCTTCCACATAACGATTATCAATCCAAAACTTTTTCAAATATTCTATAGTACCATTTAATACTAAGCGGTAAATGTATATTAAATTTACTTAGTACAAAATAATAAATATAATTTTAAATATTATATTATATTATATTTAAATATTCCATTGACAGAATAATTTCTTATAAGTACAATAAAATACATATATGTATGTAAATACGGCGCTATATAATATACATCTATACTCTTATCATTCATTCACTAGTGACTTATACGATATGTAAATAAACATGATATTATATAAGTATGTATATATATCAATATCATATAAATAAAAATTCTTCAAGCAACCGTTATGTTGTTTATTTAATTATATTTTTTTGTACTACGCATTATATCCTCAACAATTTCAAATTATCGAGTAAAACAAAATGGAAAAAATTCGTTAAAGAAATTTGTTAGAAAATTTGAAAAAATCACGTAACACTTATTAAAACAAGTTGTTAACAGAAATAAAAGTATAATGTTGAAAATTTAATTTTTGTGTATTTCTTCAAAAAAATTTTAACAGGTGTTCAAGTTACAGGTGTTTAAAAATAGGAAATTTTCAGTTTTTGACCCCTTACAGCACCTAAACGGGGGGTGATACAAAAAAATTTCTGAAATGACTCATACTTATTTTCAAAGATCTAACTTCTGTCAAAATTTCAAGTTTCCAACTTTAACCGTTTAGAAGATAGAAGGGTTAAAGAATTTTGCAAAATTTGAGTTTCGCATAACGGTATATTAAGACACCGTATGCCACAAATATATATTTATTGTATATATACTTTTAAAGCTAATGAAAGTAGTAATCGTTTGGCGTTTTCAAAATGAAGATATACCTTATACAACTTGTGCTATAACAATTTAAATATAGAGCTTTTTTGAACCTTTGGGGAGCTGTAGCTCCGTAACGGGTGGGGCTACAAAAAAAGTTATTAAAAATAAAATTAATATTTTTGTGAGATCTATCAGCAGTTAAAATTTCGTAGCTCTATTTCAAAAAAAATGTGGGGATCTAAAAGTTAGGTGTTCGAGAGCTACCTTAAGGTTTGGTCCAAACTCAACCAAAAAAAATAGGGAACCTACAAATTACTCCAAGAATATTTTGTGTAAATTTCAAGATTCTAGCTTTCTTAGTTTTTGAGTTAGCGTGCTGACGGACGGACGGACGGACATGGCTCAAAAGTCTTAGAATTTTTTTCTGATCCGATCCATACCTTTGAAGGTATATCTAGCTCGCTTATTTCGAGGTGTTACAAACGGAGGAGTAATTTTATTATACCCGATCCTATCGTACGGGTATAATAAAACATTTATGTATTATGTATACGTATTGGTATTGGGGAGTTTAGTAAATTTAGATAAAATGTTTTATTTTGGTTCTGTAATAATTCTGTTAAAAATTCTGTTACATCTTTGTATGAAAATTTAATTTTGAAATTAAGCTAATTTCTCTAATGTTTTTCGATATTATTATTTTAAAATCATGTATTGTCATCGGGATCTGATCTAATGAAGAAAATTTCAAGTCTCTAGCTCAACGCGAAGTGTGTTTAAAATGGCTTCTAGGATTCCATCCTTTACCCAAACAAGTTAATAAAAAGCTGTTAAAAAACACACTAATTGTTAAGAAAATTCAAATGTTTTTTATTTAATGTGAAGTACAATCAATAGAATTAAGTTCTAAATAAAACGTCATTCAAATGACCTCCACGACCTCTTTTGCAGGAACGAATTCGACGAACCCAATTTTCAACATATTAGGCATATTGGACAGCGATGACGAAAGTGAAATACGTAACAAATTACAAGCTTTAAGAGATAACAAGAAAATGCTAATAACGGAGCTAACAATAAACAAGTTAAAATAAATTCTGATCTAATTGAACAAACTTACAAAATTACAGAACATACCAAAAATCAACAACATACAATAAGAAATTTTATAACAAATTTAACTAATCTCAACAATAAAATTTCTAAAATGGAACATCAAATGGCACTTATGGAGTGCATGTACGAAATTAACTATGACATTACCTTACTAAGAAATAACATCGACGATATTGAACAGACAATACTGATGAGCAGATTAGGAATACTATCAAAAATATATATTAACTGACGAAGAATTCGACATGATACAAGACTTGGACACTCTGACAAATATCAAAATGAATATAATAAGATTCGGAAACGAAATATATAGTCATAATTTTTTTTTTCCTTGCCACTCCTATGAGGAATATAGGCATTCACTAAGTCATTTATTATTCATATTTGACTAAGCTTCAGTTTCGTGAATCATTAATTTCACTAAGCCGTTGATTACTCGGCTGTAGCTAATGTAGAAGACTAAGACGTTCCTTTTTTATTTCCACGCCATCTATTAACTTATACAAGAATTATGGTTTATTATTATTTTATTATATAGCTATTACAATATGATATTAATTATAATTTATAGGACATATATACTTATTTTTAATTTAATTAATTATATTCTACTAATTATTATATTATAAGAAAAATCTATATTATGTTTTATTAATCTATGTGACGGGGTTTAAACCCGAGACCTTCGGTATGAAAAGGGGCCACTACATTATTGGATGGATAGTCATAATTTTTTAAATAATAAATAAAATATTAAAATAAAGTCATAATTTTACCTATACCAAATTTTACAAACAAACTCTACTCTAAAATTTCTAAAATCCAACCTCTACCTACTAAAGATAAGAAAATCTTATATATAGAAGAAAAGGAAATTCTGATTGACATAAATAAAAATGTTTACCTGTCAAATGTAATTCAAAATCTAAAGAAAAATTTAAAAGATATAAATGATAACTGTACACATAGTATTTTTAATAATAATGAAACTAATTATATATTTAAAATTTTTTTTGAACAATCTATTACAGAAATTAAAAATGGTCTTATAATTGTAAAAAATATTAAAAAAACACAAATTTTTCATAACTGTAATAATTGTGCAACCTTAATCGAAGGAACTAATTTAATAAGATTCGAAAAATGTCAAATTAAAATTAATAACTTAACACATAACAATTTTGAAATTGAAATAAAAGACCACATAATATTTACCTAACTTAAATGTAATTAAACAAAAATAATGAATTAAATTACCTAAATTAAATGTAAACAACAAAAATAATTAATTGTTAAATTTTGAAGAACTACATGTAAAAAATATTAAAAATAATGGAGAATAAATAAAAGAAATTTTGTTACTAAAACAATAATAGTAATATTTATCATGATTCATGATACTATTAATCCAAATTGTAAAGTTAAAAAATTTTTGCGAAAGCAAAACAATCAAGATAACTTTGTCGGAGCCTCCTTCAAATGGTGGGGAAGTTATGTCACTCTGTAACAAAACAATGTTTTAACTATTTCTTTTTACACGCGCAAAACTTACTTTTGCGCGCGGGTTATGTATAAACCTCCTAATGTAACGTCAACTAATTCAACTTCAGATTCACCACCTAAAGTTGTAATAGAATTTAAAACAACACCAATAAAAAAAAGTATATTTTGATTTTTTTTTATTCTATTTTTTTTAATCACAAAATTGAACTAAAAATTAAAAATTTATGTTCATATGGAAAATTCAGTAAATATGTAAAAATGCTGAATCTACATTATTTTTGTTTTTAAATTATAAAAACCTTGAACTCTTCAAGTTCAATGTTGTTTAAATTAATAATATTACATTAGCAACTTAATTAATAAGAAATGCTTACTTTTTAGTTTTAGTAAGTTTAATTTAAGTAATGATTAAAAAAAAAAAGATATAAAATAAAAATTTATAAGTTAGTTGGTAACCACTGTTCGATAAGTGAATTAATAAAGTTTATTTTAAAGAACGTATATTTTTTTGTTTTTGATATAAATAAAGACTTTTTTTTTTTTGACAAAAAATATAATTGGCGCAGTCGGTAGGATCTCTATCAGAAGAAAAGACATCTAGTGAAACGAATCTGATTAAAAAAAGAAAAAAAATAATATTACAAAAACATTTTTTTTAATGTGGGCAACAAAGTAAGCCAAAGTAAAATTTAGTGGTTTATGTAGAAACGAATACAAACAAAAAAAAAATTATTTTTAAATATATACATAAGTATATAAATCAAAAATGATCGTCAAATACACAGGAGAAATTTATTCGATCAATATCGTAATATCATGGCAGAAGCAGAAAATGCTAATCGTATTGAACAGTGCTTAGTAGCACTAATTCAGCTATTAGTGCAAAACAACCAACCACAAAATTGGAGATCAAAAATTGAAAAAGAAATTCAATATATTCCAACTTTTAATGGTGAGCCAGGTACTTTACCATCTTTCATCGATTCAGTGACCAGAGTATTAGCTGATCACGTTGCGGAAGCTGACCAGGTTTTTAATATTATTTACAACATCACAATCCAAGAAAGTGCAAAAAATTTTCTCAATGTCAACCGTCCAGCAAATTGGAATGATTATAAAATAAAATTAAAACAACATTACAGAGCATCAAAAGACCAGATGACAATCAAAAAGGAAATTGGAACTTTAAAAGTAAGTAGTATTAAAGATTTAGATAATAAGTTAGGATTATTGATAGAAGATGTAACAGAATATGCTGCTTTTGTTGGAGATAGCCAAACAATAATTGATATATTTAGTGGAATGTTAGTTCAGAAAATTAAAGAACTTGCTTCAGGATCGTTAGCTTGTGCAATAATAAATTGACTAAAAATAATTTGACAGAAATTAGGAATATAATAAGGAGTTTTATAGGTTTAGATGACAGTAATCTCAATTTATCTCATAGAAATTTGCATAGAAATAGTGAAAGTAAACATTTTTTTAGGAATGATAATAAAAATAATTACAATTATAATAATAATAATAAAAATTTTAGGAATAAAAATGATGAAATTAGAAATAGATTTAACCATAACGGTGCTAATAACAATTCAAATTCGAATTTTAAAAATAACAATAATAATTTCCAATCCCGAGCAAGCGCTAATATTTATCAAAATAGAAATAGATCTTTTCAGTTTAACCGATATTATAATAGACATAATGACAGACAAGAAAGTAGACAAACTAGACCAATGGAAGTTGATCCAAGCAGACAAACTAGATCAATGGATGTTGATAAATTAAGTAAAAATAATGAAATTAATACAATTGAAGAGAATTTTTTTATAAACTTGCCTCGGATCAAAATAAAATTTTTACTATTTTAACAATAGAAGAAAAAAAATATTCAGCCTTGTTAGATACAGGCTCAATAATAAGCATTTTAAACGAAAATAAAGTTTGTAATTCTAAGTTCACTGTAATAAATTCAACTGCAATATTCATCAATACAATTCAGGGAGAGGTAAGCAAACCTAATAGAACTGTTGCTACCTTGTGTCCAACAGAATTTAAATTTGACAACCACTGTTCGATAAGTGAATTAATAAAGTTTATTTTAAAGAACGTATATTTTTTTTTTGATATAAATAAAGACTTTTTTTTTTTTTTGACAAAAAATATAATTCGCGTCAACATATTATGTAACCATGACCCTATCTTAAAAATAACTGTGAATTGTACATTGTACAAAACAATTATTCCAACATAATTTTAAGCATTCTGCAATTGGACGTGCTACGAAGAAGTTGTCTAATAATAAGTTAATTAAGATAATAAGTTTCTTAAGAATTCATCGTAAGCAATTCATCGCCAGCAATTTGTCGCAAGGAATTTATTATTTTATTTAATTATTTGTGATGACATAATCAACTAAAAATCACTCCAAAGTTCAGAATATTTCATAAACTAAAATAAATATCTCAGAATATTTCATATAGCTACTTGAAATTCATATTTAATGTGGTGTGCAAAGGGAATAATTATAAATTATTTCATATTATGGTATTATTTATATAAGAAAATTGATTTACGTTTTATTATTTATATTATTGATTCAAAAGATAATAAAAAGATTCCCTGTACCAGGGTATAGTTTTCTTCCATGCCATCGCTGTTTTGCTTTAATAGAAAATTTTTTGAAAAATAAAATTTACGTTTTTGCTCCTGGAGAATATTCTGAATACATTCAACAATCATCTAAAAATTTTACAGTTTTCTTGATTAATCAAAATATGATTTTTAACTTTAGAGATCACTACGAAATCCACTTCAAGAAGGTGCTTATAAATGGAGATGGAAAAAGATTCAAGATATCTCAATATCGTATACCTATTTGAAAATAGCAAAGATAATCCTACCGCCATTGGTGTTAGCATATCGACTAATTAACCAATTTTTGACTATTTCTCCTTATTGAAGAAATTAACTTGAAGAGATTAACGAAGCAACATTTCAGTTGAGCCACAATAGTCAGATATATAAATCTCAGTTACATGCGAAAAAGGCAAAATATAAGGACGTTATGTAACTCGCTGATAACTATGTTCCTTCGAATAAAATGGACTTTTAGAAAGCTCTTAAAAGCGAGCTGACCGGGGCAGATAATTCGTACATAGCCTCAGCTACTGATGACGATGATCAAGCTGATGAATAAACATTTTTTTCAATTAATATTATGAAAAATTATTAATTTTTGGTTTCATTTTTTTTAGTAAGTAAGTTCCTAACGTTCATCAATAATGTTCCTATAAGTTTCTAAATTAATATATTTTATTTAATTTTTAATTCCTATGAGTTCCTAAATGAATATATTTTATTTAATTTTTTTTATTTCTAATAAATGTTATAAAATATTAAATCAAATTATGTCTTTTTGGTTAATTCGTTGCAAAAGGAATAGATTTTTTCAAATGTTGGTGCAAAAAGGATGCAGCTTCTGTTTTCAAATTGTCAACAAAAACATATAAAAAAGCTATGAACACAAAACTGGTGGAATTATGTATAGTGAAACTGTTATAGTGGAACGGGCCTGAAATCATATTTTAATATAAAAACACCTTTTTAAAAAAAATCCCCCACTCTGTACCACTATAAAAGCTTCTTGAAAGAACTTTTAAAGATACAATTAATGTGGTACTGTTGAGGCAACAAAAAAGTCGACAAAACAAACTTTAATAACCATTTTAATTTTGAAAAAGTTAGCAAATAAAAATTAAAAATATTATTTATTAAGTCATGAATTGTTATAAAACAAATAATTTTATATAAATCAATAATATAAATAATAAAACGTATATCAATTTTCTTATATAAATAATACCATAATATGAAATAATTTATAATTATTCCCTTTGCACACCACATTAAATATGAATTTCAAGTACCTATATGAAATATTCTGAGATATTTATTTTAGTTTATGAAATATTCTAAACTTTGGAGTGATTTTTAGTTGATTATGTCATCACGGTTATATGCTTTTTTCAAGAATATGTATTTAGAAAAAGAAATATAAAGATGAAGGCATATATTCTTTATTATATTTTTTTCCCAATATTTTTGCCATTCAACAGACATTTTTGTTTAAAGATTTTTTTCTACAATTTTCTCATTCAGTATTTTTGTTTTCAATAAATCGATCCACATCCAAAATAAAAAAAATTAAAGGAAATTATTGTTAATTTTTTTTTTGTATTTAAAATTTATTATATCTTTCTTTCTTTAAATTATAATATCGACTGTACTTTCTAATTTAATACATGTTTCTTAAATATATAAAATTTTTATGTACAAATTAAAACTAATTAACTGTTTCTAATATATTATACAACAATAAGAAAAAATACAATAGTATGAAAAAGTATTTGGATATAAAAACTATATTGATTTGATAAAGTATTTTAACACTCCTCCTATCAATGCAGTTCTTATTTGAAATTAATCAGCATATTGATGCAATGCTGCAGTTTTATCCTGTCCAAGGTTTTGTTAAGAAATCTGCAAATATGATTTGACGACGAAAGGTATAAAAATTTCAGTTCTCCATCTTTTTATTTTTATCTGCAATAATGATATTTGATATGTGTTTAGAACTTCCGCGGTTAAAATTCTTCTTGCTCAATTTTATCGCACTCTGATTGTTGCATTGTATTATTTTGGCCCTTTATAATATGACTTAAAGAAAAGTTGTTTAAATAATATTCTTCAATGTATTACTTCTCTAGCTGCTTTAATCATAACGATGTATTCCGCTTCCATAGTAGAAAGCGCTACGCAACTTTGTTGACGAAAACGAAAATGCAACATCCGGTCGTGTTGTGTTGGTTAAATATGTTAATGCACCAACGATTATTTCATTATTTCAACAGGTTATTTCATCATTTTCATCAATTTATCTTCTTTATATGCTTTTAAAATTTCCACTCTGTTATTGTTTACTATAGAGCAAAATGTTTTCTAAAATTGACTTTATGTCCATTTACTACTGCTGACACTGATAATAAATTATATTTAAGTTTTAGAGCATAAATTACATTCTTATTATAAAATTTTATCAATATTGATACCATATGTTTTATTGATACCATCAGTTCTCCATCTTTTTATTTTTATCTGCAATAATGATATTTGATATGTGTTTAGAACTTCCGCGGTTAAAATTCTTGTTGCTCAATTTTATCGCACTCTGATTGTTGCATTGTATTATTTTTGCCCTTTATAATATGACTTAAAGAAAAGTTGTTTAAATAATTTTCTTCAATGTATTACTTCTCTAGCTGCTTTAATCATAACGATGTATTCCGCTTCCATAGTAGAAAGCGCTACGCAACTTTGTTGACGAAAACGAAAATGCAACATCCGGTCGTGTTGTGTTGGTTAAATATGTTAATGCACCAACGATTTCTCTATATGGTTTTGCTTCATTTCTAAAATCTCTCCTTTTGTAATTGACCATTGTTCTGCTGTTAGTTTAATGCTATTGTCCATTGGTTTACTTACTGGTTTTGCATCTTTCATTCGAAATTTTTCTATGAGTTTTTCTATATAACTCCTTTGATTTATTCCAATATTCCCAGTATCATTTTTGGTGTTACCGATATTCCTAAGATTTGACTCACTTTTCCTAAATCATTTCTGTCTTATTATTTATATTATTATTTAAATGCATGTAACCGTTTTGTTTCGTTTAAAAAATTGAAACATGTTGAATCTATCAATAAGTCATCAACATATACTATAATTATTACTGTCTTATTATTTTTATTCATAAAGTATAAACATGGGTCTGCGAAAGATTGAATGATACCCATATTCTGTAAGTGTTCATCCAATTTTACATGCCATCGATGACTGGCTTGTTTCAATCCATATAAAGGCTTTACAAGTTTGGCAACCTTATTTGAAATTTTAATATATGTGGCGTTTTTTATATTTCTATGTACATATCGTCATTCAGATCGCCTTGGACAAAGGCCATAATGACGTGCATTTGATGTAGTTCCATTTCTTTATTGGCACAAATTGCAAAAAGTGTTCTGATTGTTTCATAACGTGCCACTGGAGAATATATATCATTATAATCAAATGCTTCTTTTTGTTCGCATCCTGTAACTACAGCCTTTCTTTATACTTGTCAATTGTTCCATCATCTTTGTGCTTAATGCAGTATACCCATTTATTTGATAAGACACTTTTATCTTTCGGGCATTCGACCACCATCCAGGAATTTTTTTCATTTAATGAAGATAAATAATTTTCCATCGCTTCTATCTATTTGTCGCTTTGTGAGCTATTAACTGCTTCTTTGTAAAAAATGTGTTTCTTTTTATGCTCACATTATCCAGATTATCCCTTTTGTGTTTCTTTTTTAACTCGGAGTGTGCTCAGAGCGCGATCTGTGAGCTCGTAAAAATTTCTCAGATTTCACAGAGTTGTTAAAATATAAAACGTCAAATTAAGAATAAAATAATAAAAACGTCATTAAAAAAAAATCTAGTGCGTAGATAAACATTTTTTTTTTAAATTTTATTAAATAAGTTTTTACATAAATTAACTTAGTTTCATTTTATTTCTTAAATAAATTCCTTTTACAATTACATTTTTGCATTTAAAATAATGAAATAAAATAAAAAAATCATGACATTAGAAAATAATATGGATACAAATTGATAATTTGTGCTCTGAGCGTTTTTTCTTAACTCAGCGGTCAGAGTTAAGATAAAAGTTTGCTCTGAGCGCTCGACATCTGCTTTGAGCATTGATCTGATGAGAAAAAGAAGAACGCTTATTTATACTTGCTAAATTTACCTTTTGTGTTTTTAGTTTCCTGGGTCTCCCTTTCTTCCCAGTTCTTAAAATTTTTGGTCGTCCTCTTTTTTCTATTTTTCTTATATCTTCTTCACAATCTGAACTTATTTCATAAATAATATCTTCACAATCTGAACCTTTTCCAACCAGAATATCTTCATAATTTTCTGACTTTCTGTCATACGTTATATCATGTTCACCTTCTTCTGAGCAAGAAAAATATTCACTAAAACTTTTAAAAGACGTTTCCTGCTCCAATTGTTCATTTAATTCTTAATTTGAGCTGTTTCAGCAATAGTTTCTTTTTCCAATATTTTTCTTATCTTTCCAGATTCTAAATTTGGAAATTTTACCACATTCTTTAAATTTTGAATAATTAGGCCCTTTATTTCTGACTAATGCTGCTATATTTATAGCTTCAAACTGGAAAACTGGTTTCTGGTTTTTCCAAATAATTTTTGAATTCATTTCTACGCGTTATTTATACTTAATACTTCTTAGCGTTATTTAGTAAATACTTCTTAGCGTTATCTGTTCCTAACCTTTTGATTTTCTTGCCGGTTTCGCGTTCTGCGTATATTTCAAATTGCCTGAAAGCGTCAAATACTGCTTATACTGTTGATTTATTTTTCCTTTGCCACAAATTAAACAGGTTATTTCATCATTTTCATCAATTTATCTTCTTTATATGCTTTTAAAATTTCCACTCTGTTATTGTTTACTATAGAGCAAAATGTTTTCCAAAATTGACTTTATGTCCATTTACTACTGCTGACACTGATAATAAATTATATTTAAGTTTTTGAGCATAAATTACATTCTTATTATAAAATTTTATCAATATTGATACCATATGTTTTTAATTTTAAAAGTAGTGTACCACAACCATTCGAACTAATTGATTTCCGTTTGCAGTCTCAATATAAAAATTGTTTTCATTTCTCCATTCGATAAACAAATTTTTGTTGTTACCCATATGTGAGCAGGTACCACTATCTACACACCATCAATTTTTATTTGATACAACTTGATGACTTGTGCACAACATTGCATTATCATTGATTTTTCTTATATTATTTTTTATATATCTGCACTCATAAACCTTATGATCCTTTTTATTACATATATAACACGGGACTTCGGATTTGTTTTTCCTTTTTCATCAAATCTTTCTTTATTATGAAACTTATCTCCATTTTTAATATGTGTTTTTACTTTGCCTTTAGAAAAGAAAGAATTTTCTACTACATCATTTTTAATGTTATCCTTAGTCCAGTGATGATTCCATAAATTTTCTATCGATTTTTATCACTCAACCTCCCTATTTGATCAACTATTAATTGTAAATTTTTAATATGCTCCTGCATACTTTCATACTTTATACATACTTTTATTTCATGGTTTCTTTTTCATTGAAAATAGTCTTCTATAGAGCATACACGTCATTGCTGGTCCTTTAGATTTATATAGATTTCCCATTGTAGTCCAAGCTTCTTTTGAAGTGTTTGATACCTTAATATAATGAAGTTGACTCTCTTTCACACTTAAAATTATCATTGCCACAGCTTTCTGATCTTTTGCATCGAATTTTGCTGCATCTTCTGCATCTTCTTCATCCATGTGTCTTTTAAATACGCCATTTGTATAATTCTACAGATCATTACAAATTAAAACACTTTTTCACTTGCACTTCTCACGATTCATAGTTTTCGCCATTTAGTTTTTCCATATTTGTACTAGTGGTTTTATCCATAATTTATTACTTTAAATTTACATACTTCGGAATTGGAAACAAATATATATTCTCTACAAAAAAATATTATTTAAATTTCTTATTCAATATGAAACTCCAAAAACAATATTATTTAATTCCTTATCCAATATATGAAACTTCAAAAATAATTTATTTAAGTTCTTATCCAATATATGAAACTTCAAAAAAATTTTTTTCAGCCACATGTTTACATTCCAGAACCTTCCAAAATAATTTAATCATTTTTTTTCTATAAACGCCCTAGGCTCATAACCTGGTAATTTTTATATTTAACCTGTTTATTTGTCTTTCTTTCTTTAAATTAAAATATCGATTGCGATCGATTTCTAATTAAACACATGTTTCTTAAATATATAAAATTTCTATGTAAAAATTTAAACTAATTAACTATTTCTAATATATTATACAACAATAAAAAAAAATACAGTAGTATGAAAAAGTGTTTGGATATAAAATATAAATATCACAAAATAAAAAAAAAACAAGTAAATGTAACAAGTAAGTCGTTGCAACCGACTTATTTATACTCTACATCTAAAAAATTCAAATTAAATTAAAAATCCATGTTATTTTAGTTAGGTATTTAATATAAGCTAAAAAAATAAATGCTTTTACAACCTTTGTACAAAATTTTAAGTTTCTATCTTTATTAAATTCGAAGATATGCTTGTTAGGTTTTGCGAAGTGTGTGAAGGCACCCCGACCACCACTACAATTGATCTCAAATTTGAGAGACATCATCAGAACAGAGTAGAACACTCTTATATCAAATTTCAAGTTTCTATATTTATTAATTTCGAAGATATGCTTATTCGGTCTTGGGAGTTGTGTGGGAGGTACCCCTACAACCACTCCAATTCATTTCAAATTTTAGGCAAATCAGGAATTCAGGAAACAGCACCCTCGTTTAAAAATTTAAGTTTCTATCTTGATTAATTTCGAAGATATGCTTGTTCGGTTTTGGGAGTTGTGTGGGAGGTACCCGAACAACTTCTTCAATTCATCTCAAATTTTGGACAAATCAGGGATTCAGGAAAGAACACCCTAGTACCAAATTTGAAGTTTCTATCTTTATTAATTTCGAATATATGCTTGTTCGGTTTTGGGAGTTCTATTGGAGGTACCCGAACAGCTCCTCCAATTCCTCTCAAATTTTCGACAAATAAGGGATTCAGGAAACAACACCCTAGTACCAAATTTGAAGTTTCTATCTTTATTAATTTCGAATATATGCTTGTTCGGGTTTGGGATTTGTATGGGAGGTACCCGAATAACTACTCCAATTCATCTCAAATTTTCGGGATATCAGGGATTCAAGAAAACACACCCTCGTATAAATTTTTAAGTTTCTATTTTTATTAATTTCGAAGATATGCGTATTCGGTTTTGGGAGTTGTATGGGAGGTACTCGAACGCATGGTCCAATTTCGCCCATTTATAATCCCCGCCTTACCTTAGTCTGTAATTAACCTACAGTATAAATTTCATCAAGATAGCATCATTATTTTTTGATTTATAGTGCGTTCGGGCGGACGGACGGACATCGCTAAATCGACTCAGGAGGTGATCCTGATTCAGAATATATATACATGTCTATAACTAACTCGCTTCCTTTTGGTGGTTACAAACACCATACCAAAGTTAATATACCCTATACTTAATGTGTAGGGTATAATAATGAAATAAAATAAAAAATAATGACGTTAGAAAATAATTTGGATAAAAATTAATAATTTGTGATCTGAGCGTTTCTTTTTTAACTTAGCGGTCAGCGTTCAGAGTTTAAGATAAAAGTTTGTTCTGAGCGGTCGACATCAGACAAAGGTTTTGCCGTTGAAGCGAAGTAGGATTTAAAAATTTTCTATTTAATTTCTAGGATTTTTTATTTGTAGATCTTCATCTTCTCAAATAATTCAGAAAAATAGTAAAACGGGCATGTCTAATTTCTTTTGTTTTGAAATCAGAAAACATTAAAACTTGCTGTGGTGCACAAATCCAATTATTTCGAATACTTTTGAAAAGATGAACAGTATCAAACTGCAAATATATTTTATCCTGACCATTGGGGTTTGGAAAATAATTTTGATTATCGATTCTTAAATTATTAAACATATATTGATTGATTCTATTGTTATCGGTTATGATAATCAAAACCCAAAAGCCTTTACTTTGTATGAAATCGATAACACTTCTTGTAGTATCTGTTAAATACTGACCAATCGGACGGAGCACAGGAAACAATTGCACAATTTCTTTAAAATTTAAAAACACAAACTTTATCATGAAAGCCTTATCTTTGCAGCTTTAGTGGAGTTATTTGCAGCCATTCCCATGATGTTGTTCGATTTATATTGTAGAGTTTGAGTTGTATAAATTTCGTCAATCAAAATGGCTACAAATTTTTCAAATGGTTTAACAACTTTCTCTAAAAAAAGAAATCAAAAACAGTTTAAAACTGAGTATGATCTATATATTCATTCCCCATTTTCATATTCATGTCCTTTTGTTTTTCTTCTCCATAGTAACCTCATGTTTTCATATGAAATGAATATTTCATAAAAAAAAAAAAATAAAAAAAAAACAAGTGATTTCTTATCGTGGAAAATTTTACGACTTTTTAACTATATTTTTTTAACGTTTATTAAATTATGCTCTTGGAATTATATACCTAAATAGGACAAAATTCCTTTTCAGGTATTCCCTTAAGTATTGAGAAGCTGCAGTTAAATACTTGTCATCGTTTTCGTCATTTTTATAATTAGATGTTATGTGCAATTTTGAAGATTTCCTTCAGAAGTCTTCGTCCGAAGAGGACGACTGGATGGAACAAAACGAAATTTTGAAATTATGGAATAAGTAGATAATGGGTAGTATGTGTAAAACTGAGCTTGAACTCAAATCTCACTTTTTTAAGCAAAAACTCGGTTTGCTATGCAAAAAACTTGATTTGAGCTCATACTTGTATTATTTTTTCAGAGAGTGAGATTTTGCTTAATAATTAAAATTTACCTTAGCTTAAGTTTAATTTGGTATGCAAAAAAATTAAGTTTTAATTATTTTTTTTACTTTTTGGGTCGAAGGATATGGGTTAGATATTTAGTTGCTTGAATTCGAAATGGTAGAGTTTATAATAATTTATAAATAAAGAGTTTATTTAATATACAAATATCTTTTTAAAAAAAATCTCCCATTCTCTGTACCAATATAAAAGCTTCTTGAAAGAACTTTTAAAGGGACAATTAATGTGGTACAGTTGAGGCAACAAAAAAGTCGACAAAACAAACTTTAATAACAATTTTAATTTTGAAAAAGTTAGCAAATAAAAATTAAAAATATTATTTATGAAAGCCATTTAAGCCAATTATTATAAAATAAATAATTTTATATAAATCAATAATATAAATAATAAAATGTAAGTCAATTTTCTTATATTAATAATACCATAATATGAATTATTTTATAATTATTCCATATATAAAATATTCTGAGATATTAATTTGAGTTTAAGAAATATTCTGAACTTTGAAGTGATTTTTAGTTGATTATGTCATCAAGGTTATATGCTTTTTCCAGAATATGTATTTAGAAAAAGAAATATAAAGATGAAGGTATATATTCTTTTTTACATTTTTTTTCTAATATGTTTGCATTCAACAGACATTTTTGTTAAAGATTTTTTCCTACAATTTTCTCATTCAGTATTTTTGTTTTCAATAAATCGACCCACATCCAAAATAAAAAAAATTAAAGGGAATGATTGTTAATTTTTATATTTAAAATTTATTATATCTTTCTTTCTTTAAATTATAATATCGACTGTACTTTCTAATTAAATACATGTTTCTTAAATATATAAAATTTTTATGTACAAATTTAAAGTAATTAACTGTTTCTAATATATTATACAACAATAAGAAAAATACAGTAATATGAAAAAGCATTTGGATATAAAAACTACAGTGATTTGATAAAGTATTTTAACACTCCTCATATCAATACAGTTGTTATTTGAAATTAATCAGCATATTGATGCAATGTTCCAGTTTTATCCTGCCCAAAGATTTTGTTAAGAAATCTGCAATCATATTTGATGACGAAAGGTATAAACATTTCAATTCTCCATCTTTTTGTTTTTCTCTGCAATAATGATATTTGATATCAATGTGTTTACACCTTCCGTGGTTAAAACTATCCTTGCTCAATTTTATGCCATTCTGATTGTCACATTGTATTATTGTTGGCTCTTTATAATATGACTTAAAGAAAAGTTGTTTAAATAATTTTCTGATGATGTATTCCGCTTCCATAGTAGAAAGTGCTACGCAACTTTGTTTCTTCGACTTCTACGGTACACCTGCCATCATTATTAAATAAGCCAAACAAGCTTTTCTTTGGAATTGTTCTGCTGTTAGTTTAATGCTATTGTCCATTGGTTTACTTACTGGTTTTGCATCTTTCATTCGAAATTTTCCTATGAGTTTTTCTATATAACTCCTTTGATTTATTCCAATATTCCCAATATCATTTTTGAGTGTTACCGATATTCCTAAGATTTGACTCACTTTTCCTAAATTATTTCTGTCTTAATATTTATATTATTATTTAAATGCAAGTAACCGCCTTGTTTCGTTTAAAAAATTCAAACATGTTGAAGCTATCAATAAGTCATCAACATATACTACAATTATTACTGTCTTAATTATTATTATTACTAACATAAAGTGCAAACATGGGTCTGCGAAAGATTGAATGATACCAATATTCTTTAAGTGCTCATCCAATTTTACATGCCATCGATGACTGGCTTGTTTCAATCCATATAAAGGCTTTAAAAGTTTGACAACCTTATTTGAAATTTTAATGTATGTGGCGTTTTTAATATTTCCATGTACATATCGTCATTCAGATCGATGTGGACAAAGACCATAATGACGTAGGTGCATTTCTTTATTGGCACACATTGCAAAAAGTGTTCTGATTGTTTCATAACGTGCTATTGGAGAATATATATCATTATAATCAAATTATACTTTTTATTCGCATCCTGTAACTACAGCCTTTCTTTATACTTGTCAATTGTTCCATCATCTTTGTACTTAATGCAGTATACCCATTTATTTCATAAGATACTTTTATCTTTCGGGCATTCGACCACCATCCAGGAATTATTTTAATTTAATGAAGATAATTCATTTTCCATGGCTTTTATCTATTCGTCGCTTTGTGAGCTATTAACTGCTTCTTTAAAAGAAATTGGATCAGTATTATTGGGTGGTTTTCTTTTTCTCATCACAGCAGAGTCAGAGCTGTCAAGCAAAAAAATGTGTTTCTTTTTATGCTCAGATTATCCAGATTATCCCTTTTGTATTTCTTTTTTAACTCAGGGTGTGCTCAGAGCGCGATCTGTGAGCTTGTAAAAATTTCTCAGATTTCACAGAGTTGTTAAAATATAAAACGTCAAATTAAGAATAAAATAATAAAAACGTCATTAAAAAAAAGTCTTCGTGCATAGATAAACATTTTTTTTTTTAAATTTTATTAAATAAGATTTTACATAAATTAAATTTGCCTATTGTGTTTTTGGGTTTCCCTTTCTTCCAAGTTCTTAAAATTTTTGGTCGTCCTCTTTTTTCTAATTTTTTTATATTTTCTTCACAATCTGAACCTATTTCATAAATTTTATCTTCACAATCTGATCTTTTCCCAACCATAATATCTTCATCATTTTCTAACTTGCTGGCATATGTTATATCATGTTTACTTTCGTCTGAGCAAGAAAAGTATTCGCTAAAACTTTGAAAAGGCGTTTCCTGCTCCAATTGTTCGTTTCATTCTTAATTTGAGCTGTTTCAGCAATTGTTTCTTTTTCCAATATTTTTCTTATCTTTATCCAAATTCTAAATTTTCTGATTTTCCTACTATAGCGGTATTTTTCCTTTTTCAGGTTGACATGTTTCAGGTTTTAGATAAATAAAATTTTCTTGATTTACAATTACCAAAAATTTTACGTCTTGGCTTTTTAAAATATTATTTCCATGACCATTCCACAGCCTATAACCTTTTGATTCTTTGCAATAGTCGACAAAATAATATTTTTCACCACATTCCTTAAATTTTGAATAATTAGGCCCTTTATTGAAGACATTTGCTGTACATCCAAATGTTTTAATAAAAACCAACATTTGCCTTGCTACCGGTCCAAATCTCGTACTGCGTTTTGTCCTTAATAAAATTTGTTGGGTATCTATTTCTGACAAATACTGCTATATTTATAGCTTCGAACTGGTAAACTGGTTTCCATCAACATGCTTCGGCTCATTTCAAGCAAGCTTCGATTGAACCTTTCGTCAATGCCGTTTTGTTGCGGTGTATATGGTATCGAAAGTTGGTGCTTAGTCGCTTGTTTTTCCAAATAATTTTTGAATTCATTTGATAAATACTCCTTAGCGTTATTTGATAAATACTCCTTAGTGTTATCTGTTCCTAACCTTTTGATTTTCTTGCCAGTTTCACGTTCTGGGTATATTTCAAATTGCCTGAAAGCGTCAAAAACTTCGCTTCTGAATTTTAAAAATTTAACTTCGACATATCTGGATTGTTCATCTACGAATGTTACGAAATATCTGGCTCCACCAAACGACTTCTCTGAAAAAGGTCTACAAATGTTAGAGTGTACAGTTCCTAGCAACTCGGTTTCTGGGTTCGTTGCTTTTTGGTAAGGTTGTTGATTTATCTTTCCTTGCCACAAATTAAACAGGTTATTTCATCATTTTGAAATTTTGAAATAAGTCCTTGAGCTAATACTTTATTATTCATCTTTCGTAAGTCATTGAAGTTTAAATGACCTAATCTTTGGTGCCATTTCTTTATGTCGCATTTTAGTTGATTTAAATATATTGACACATCCGAGTAATTTTTAATAATATGTAGCTTATCTTCTTTATATGCTTTTAAAATTTCCACTCTGTTATTATTTACTTAGAGCAAAATGTTTTCCAAAATTGACTTTATATCCATTTTCTACTGCTGTAGACACTGATAATAAATTATATTTAAGTTTTTGAGCATAAATTACATTCTTTAATAAAATTTTATCAATATTGTACCATATGTTTTTAATTTTAAAAGTCCTGTACCATAACCATTCGAACTAATTGATTTCCGTTTGCAGTCTCAATATAAAAATTGTTTTCATTTCTCCATTCGATAAACATATTTTTGTTGTTGCACATATGTGAGCTGGTACCACTATCCACACACCATCAATTTTTATTTGATACAACTTGATTACTTGTGCACAACATTGCATTATCATTGATTTTTCTTATATTATTTTTTATATATCTGCACTCATAAGCCTTATGATCCTTTTTATTACATATATAACACTTGCGTTCGAATTTGTTTTTATGTTTTTGATCAAATCTTTCTTTATTATGAAACTTATTTCCATTTTTAATATGTGTTTTTACTTTGCCTTTAGAAAAGAAAGAATTTTCTACTACATCACTTTTAATGTTATCCTTAGTCCAGCGATGATTCTACAAGTTTTCTATCGATTTTTATCACTCAACCTCCCTTTTGATCAACTGTTATTTGAAAATTTTTAATATGCTCCTGCATACTTTCATACTCCATACATACTTTCATTTCATGGTTTCTTTTTCATTGAATATAGTCTTCTATAGAGCATACACGTCATTGCTGGTCCTTTAGATTTATATAGATTTCCCATTGTAGTCCAAGCTTCTTTTGAAGTGTTTGATTTCTTAATATAATGAAGTTGACTCTCTTTCACACATAAAATTATCATTGCCAAAGCTTTCTGATCTTTTGCATCGAATTTTGCTGCATCTTCTGCATCTTCTTCATCCATGTGTCTTTTAAATACGCCATTTGTATAATTCCACAGATCATTACAAATTAAAACACTTTTTCCCTTACACTTCTCACGTTTCATAGTTTTCGCCATTTAGTTTTTCCATATTTGTACCAGTTGGTTTATCCATTATTTATTACTTTAAATTTACTTCAGAATTGCAAATAAATATATATTCTCTACAAAAAAATATTATTTAAATTTCTTATTCAATATGAAACTCCAAAAACAATTTATTTAATTTCTTATCCAATATATGAAAATTTTTTTTAGCCACATGTTTGCATTCCAGAACCTTCCAAAATAATTTAATCTTTTTTTTTTCCATGAACACCCTAGGCTTATAAGCTGTTAATTTTTATATTTAAAATTTCTTATGTCTTTCTTTCTTTAAATTATAATATCGATTGCGCTTTCTAATTAAACACATGTTTCTTAAATATATAAAATTCCTATGTAAAAATTTAAAGTAAATAACTATTTCTAATATATTATCAACAATAAGAAAAAATACAGTAGTATGAAAAAGTGTTTGGATATAAAATATAAATATCACAAAATAAAAAAAAAAAAAAGTAAATGTAACAGTAAGTCGATGCAACCGACTTATTTATACCCTACACCAGGGGTGGCCAACTTGTTTTAACTTGCGATCGACTTTGGCATTATAAAATAAATGCCGATCTACCAGGAAAAAAAAAAGAACGATAAATAAAGTTATAAAATAAAATAATTGATTCATTAACAGAACTTAAAATGTTTTTATTAAATTCATTTTTTTTTTACAAATTAAGAATTTTTTATTAGAAAAATATTATTAAATTAATATAAAAAAGTAAAAATAAAACCAACAGCTTCATTAAATATTAAATAATAAGAAAGTAAACAGAAGTAGAAAAAATTTAAAAATATTATTTTTATGTGATACTTGTGTTATCATACCCTCTACCAATTTTTCAAAATCAGGAATGTAATTTGACAAAGACAATCTTAATGAATCTGCTGTATGCAAGTCTGTAAGACAGAAACGATGCTTAGTTTTTGTCTGCTTTAAATAAGAAAAAGCGGATTCACATAAATAAGTGGATCCAAAACATGAATGGATGTATTCACAGCATTTTTTTATGTTTGGATACTTCTCCCGACAAACGTTCTCCCAAAAATTTACTTCTGACGCTTTAGCTTTAAGAAATACATCAGCATGCAATGTCACAATTTCTTTTCGAATTACATCCTTGTCAAAGTGGAAAATATCAGCAACTTTTTCCGCAATAGATCTTGAATGTAAATCAGATCTAAATGGAAACGAAAGATACTGAACAACATCTTCAACTTTTCTAAAATCAGGAATCTGATGTTAAAATCTTCCATAACAATTTCAATAATTTCAATTTCACCTCTGTACTTTTCAATATTGCAAGTGGAATTAGGATATTTTGTCAAATGATCCTTCAGATTGGCAAAGTAGACAAAATTTTGCTCTTGAAGATCAATAATAAACATCGCAGATTCATTTTTAAATGCATTTACAATACTGATCATGTCACATAATGTTTTATTTTCACCTGCAATTTTAAATTTAAAGTACTTAATATACTTGTAAAATCTGCTTGGAAAGCTAAATCAGATAGCCAGTTTTCATCATGCAACTGCTGGTATTCATTATCTTTTTGTTGAAGAAAATTTATAATTTCACTCAGCAGATCGCGAAATCTCTGCAAAAATTTACAGCGGCTTAGCCATCTCACATCAGTGTGCAACAATAAATCATACTGTCCGTCATCAAGTTCAATTTGAAAAAGTCGTCTTTATCTTAAATGTTATGTCCATAATACTTTTTGTATTGAATCTTTTGCTTTTTTGTACAAATTTTGCAAATTTTGTACAAAATTTTAATTTTCTATCTTTATTAAATTCGAAGATATGCTTGTTAGGTCTTGGGAAGTGTGTGAAGCCACCCGGACCACCACCCCAATTGATCTCAAATTTTAGAGACATCATCAGAACAGGGTAGAACACCCTTATATCAAATTTCAAGTTTCTATATTTATTAATTTCGAAGATATGCTTGTTCGGTCTTGGGAGTTGTGTGGGAGATACCCGAGCAATCATTCCAATTCATCTGTAATTTTAGGCAAATCAGGGATTCAGGAAACTACATCCTCGTATTAAATTTGCAGTTTCTATCTTTATTGATTTCGAAGATATGCTTGTTCGGTTTTGGGCGTTGTATGGGAGGTACCCGAACAACTACTGCAATTATTTCAAGTTTTAGGCAAATCAGGGATTCAGGAAACAGCACCCTCGTACAAAATTTTATGGTTTCTATCTTTATTAATTTCGAATATATGCTTGTTCGGTTTTGGGAGTTGTATGGGAGGTACCCGAAACCCATGGAAGGTACCCGAACGGACGGACATCGGTTAATGGACTCAGGAGTTGATCCTGATTCAGAATATATATACATGTCCATATCTAACTCGCTTCCTTTTGGTGGTTACAAACACCATACCAAAATTAATATACCCTATACTTTAGGTGTAGGGTATAATAACTATAATTAAAAATGATCACAAATAAAAGGCAAAATTACTAAAATTAAAAAACAAAGCAATTGATTAAAATTATAAATAAAAAAAATATCACAATGCTATTAGATTATCACATATATTGCCTTTTTTAATGGCATTAAACTAATTTTCTATTTTCTTTATTGCTTTTCAAAATATATTTATTATCTTTTACAAAATTATTTATTAAAATATTTGAAAAAATTTTACCTATTTCGAAAAAAATGTCCCGGCTTTTTGTACCATATTTACACGTCGATTCCAAATCTATATCATATTGTTCTGTACTAAGGCTAATAAACGTCAGTTTTATAAATAATCCTTTTTGATTAATGGTCTCAAAATGTTTTTCTTTTAAGTAATAATTCCGTAAAATTTTTTGAAGGATTGCAGTCTTATATGAAACAAAATATAAATAATCTGATCTGTCGGCATTGAAGGACATATCAAACAATTTGAGGCATATCCATCGGCGTACAAACTAGAATCTTAGCGAATCTAGAAGCGAAGTAGGATTTAAAAATTTTTTATTTAATTTCTTGGTTTTTTTATTTGTAGATCTTCTTCTTTTTCAAATAATTCAGAAAAATTAGTAAAACGGGTATGTCTAATTTCTTTTGTTTCGAAATCAGAAAACATTAAAACTTGCTGTGGTGCACAAATCTAATTATTTCGAATACTTTTGAAAAGATGAACAGTACCAAACCAAACCAAATATATTGTATCCTGGTCATTGGGGTTTGGAAAATAATTTTAATTATCGATTCTTAAATTATTAAACATATTTTGATTGATTCTATTGTTATCGGTTATAATAACCAAAACCCAAAAGCCTCTACTTTGTATGAAGTCGATAACACTTCTTGTAGTATCTGTTAAATACTGACCAATCGGATGGAGCACAGGAAACAATCGCACAATTTCTTTAGAATTTCCAAACACAAATTTTATCATGAAAGCCTTCTCTTTGCAGCTTCAGTGGAGTTATTTGCAGCCATTCCCATGATGTTGTTCGATTTATATTGTAGAGTTTGAGTTGTATAAATTTCATCAATCAAAATGGCTACAAATTTTTCACATTCCCTTAAGTATTGAGAAGCTGCAGTTAAATAGTTGACATCGTTTTCGTCATTTTTATAATTAGATGTTATGTGCAATTTTGAAGATCTCCCTCAGAAGTCTCCGTCCGAAGAGGCCGACTGGATAGAAGAGAAAGAAATTTTGAAATAATGGAATAAGTAGATAATGGGTCGTATGTGTAAAACTGAGCTTGAACTCAAATCTCACTTTTTTAAGGAAAAACTCGGTTTGCTATGCAAAAAACTTAGTTTGAGCTCATATTTGTATTATTTTCTCAGAGAGTGAGATCTTGCTTAATAATTAAAATTTACCTTAGCTTAATTTAATTTGGTATGCAAAAAAATTAAGTTTTAATTATTTTTTTAGTTTTTGGGTCGAAGGATATGGGTTAGATATTTAGTTGCTTGAATTCGAAATGGTAGAGTTTATAATAATTTATAAATAAAGAGTTTATTTAATATAAAAATACCTTTTTAAAAAAAATCTCCCATTCTCTGTACCACTATGAAAAAACTTTTAAAGAGACAATTAATGTGGTACAGTTGAGGCAACAAAAAAGTCGAGAAAACAAACTTTAATAACAATTTTAATTTTGAAAAAGTTAGCAAATAAAAATTAAAAATATTATTTAAGAAGCCATGGATAATTATTATAAAATAAATAATTTTATATAAATCAATAAAATATATAAATAATAAAATGTAAATCAATTTTCTTATATTAATAATACCATAATATGAATTATTTTGGCCCTCATTTCGATCGTCATATTTTCATTTCTTATGAAAAACAAAATTTATGATTTCGATAGTCATAAAAAATGAAAAAAATCATAAAAAATGAAAAGAAGCTGATTTTGATAGTCATATTTTATGAATATACTCATTTAAAACGTCAAATTTTCTCATTTTGAAATTGTTAAATGAGTGCTTGTAAAAATGGATTTAGGAAAAAATTATGAAGTATTTTATTTATATTTATGTGAATATAGGCATTTTTATAAGTAACCGATGACTATGCGATAGCATAGGTTGCAAGTAAGCCCATTAATTTGTGAATTAGAAGTCGTTCCGACATGATTAAAAAAAAGGTACTCAGTACTCACCGATTTTGTAGTAAAATTTAAATATCATAAAAAAAAAAAAATAAAAAAGTTCAACTTTTAAGCCCAAAAAAACAGAACCCAAAAACTAAGGAACCACTTTTCGGCACTTTTTTTAATTTTGTGCTTTTTTTCTATTACAGTATTGGGAACTACGTGTTTTTAATCTTAATTTTTTACTTATAGCTTTTCTTTGTATAGTCAAAACCTCAAAATAAGAAAGTATTGCCGGTTTAAAAAAAAAATATAAATCATTTCATTTCAAATCATTAAATTCCATTTCATTTTGCCCGACTATCGAAATCTCAAAAAATTATTAAAATGAAATGAAATTTTTCATTTTAATTTTTATGAAATGACTATCGAAATCAGCGCCTTTATAATTATTTCCTATATAAAATATTGTGAGATATTAATTTGAGTTTATGAAATATTCTGAACTTTGGAGTGATTTTTAGTTGATTATGTCATCAAGGTTATATCCAGTTTCCAGAATATGTATTTAGAAAAAGAAATATAAAGATGAAGGCATACATTCTTTTTTACATTTTTTTTCCAATATTTTTGCCATTCAACAGACATTTTTGTTAAAGATTTTTTTTCTACAATTTGCTCATTCAGTATTTTTGTTTTCAATAAATCGACGCACATCCAAAATAAATAAAATTAAAGGGAATTATTGTTAATTTTTATATTTAAAATTTATTATTCTTTCTTTAAATTATAATATCGACTATACTTTCTAATTAAATACATGTTTAATATATAAAATTTCTATGTACAAATTTAAAGTAATTAACTGTTTGTAATATATTATACAACAATAAGAAAAATACAGTAATATGAAAAAGCATTTGGATATAAAAACTACAGTGATTTGATAAAGTATTTTAACACTCCTCCTATTAATACAATTTTTATTTGAAATTAATCAGCATATTGATGCAATGTTCCAGTTTTATCCTGCCCAAAGGTTTTGTTAAGAAATCTGCAATCATATTTGATGACGAAAGGTATAAAAATTTCAGTTCTCCATCTTTTTGCTTTTCTCTGCAATAATAATATTTGATATCAAAGTGTTTAGACCTTCCGTGGTTAAAACTATCCTTGCTCAATTTTATGCCACTCTGATTGTCACATTGCATTATTGTTGGCTCTTTATAATATGACTTAAAGAAAAGTTGTTTAAATAATTTTCTTAAATGTATTACTTCTCTAGCTGCTTTAATCATAATGATGTATTCCGCTTCCATAGTAGAAAGTGTGTTGTAAAAATATAAAACGTCAAATTAAGAAAAAAATAATAAAAATGTCATTAAAAAAAATATTGTGCATAGATAAATAAACATTTTTTTTTTAAATTTTATTAAATAAGATTTTACATAAATTAACTTTGTTTCATTTTATTTCTTAAATAAATTCCTTTTACAATTACATTTTTGCATTCAAAATAATGAAAATAATTTGGATAAAAATTAATAATTTGTGCTCTGTACGTTTCTTTTTTAACTCAGCGGTCAGCGGTCAGAGTTAAGATAAAAGTTTGCTCTGAGCGCTCGACAACTGCTTTGAGCATTGATCTGATGAGAAAAAGAAAAACGCCCATTTATATATATTATCGATTGAACCTTTCGGCAACGCCGTTTTGTTGCGGTGTATATTTTATCGAAAGTTGGTGCTTAGTACCTTGTTTTTCCAAATAATTTTTGAATTCATTTAATAAATACTCTTTAGCATTATCTGTTCCTAATCTTTTGATTTTTTTGCTGGTTTCACGTTATGCGTATATTTCAAATTGCCTGAAAGTTTCAAATACTTCGCTTCTGAATTTTAAAAATTTAACTTCGACATATCTGGTTTGTTCATCTACGAATGTTACCCAACGAATTCTCTGAAAAAGGTCCACAAATGTTAGAGTGTACAGTTTCTAGCAACTCGGTTTCTGGGTTCGTTGCTTTTTGGTAAGGTTGTTGATTTATCTTTCCTTTGCCACAAATTAAACAGGTTAATTCATCATTTTGAAATTTTGAACTAATACTTTATTATTCATTTTTCGTAAGTCATTGAAGTTTAAATGACTTAATCTTTGATGCAATTTCTTTATTTCGAATTTTTGTTCATTTAAATGTAGTGACACATCCGAGTAATTTTTAATAATATATCATTTATCTTCTTTATATGCTTTTAAAATTTCCACTCTGTTATTGTTATTACTATAGAGCAAAATATTTTCCAGAATTGACTTTATATCCATTTTCTACTGCTGTAGACACTGATAATAAATTATATTTAAGTTTTTGAGCATAAGTTACATTCTTTAATAAAATTTTATCAATACTGATAACATATGTTTTTAATTTCAAAAGTAGTGTACCACAACCATTGGAACTAATTGATTTCCGTTTGCAGTCTCAATATAAAAATTGTTTTCGTTTCTGCATTCGATAAACGTATTTTTGTTGTTGCACATATGTGAGCTGGTACAACTATCCACACGCCATAAATTTTTATTTGATACAACTTGATTACTTGTGCACAACATTGCATTATCATTGATTTTTCTTATATTATTTTTTATATATCTGCACTCATAAGCTTTATGACGCTTTTTATTACATATATAACACGTGCCTTGATTACTTGTGCACGTGTTTTTCTGTTTTTGATCAAATCTTTCTTTATTATGAAACTTATTTCCATTTCTAATATGTGTTTTCACTTTACCTTTAGAAAAAAAAGTATTTTCTACTACATCAGTTTTAATGTTATCCTTAGTCCAACGAACTTATGGAAGGTTTTCTATCGATTGTTATCACTAAACTCTTCTATTTCATCAACTGTTATTTGATTTGTTTTAAAATTATTATTGCCTGAGCTTTCTTATCTTTTGCATCGAATTTTCCTGCATCTTCTGCGTGTTCTTCCTCCATGTGTCTTTTTAATACTCCATTTGTGTAATTCCACAGATCATTACAAATTAAAACACTTTTTCACTTGCACTTCTCACGATTCATAGTTTTCGCCATTTAGTTTTTCCATATTTGTACTAGTGGTTTTATCCATAATTTATTACTTTAAATTTACATACTTCGGAATTGGAAACAAATATATATTCTCTACAAAAAAATATTATTTAAATTTCTTATTCAATATGAAACTCCAAAAACAATATTATTTAATTCCTTATCCAATATATGAAACTTCAAAAATAATTTATTTAAGTTCTTATCCAATATATGAAACTTCAAAAAAATTTTTTTCAGCCACATGTTTACATTCCAGAACCTTCCAAAATAATTTAATCATTTTTTTTCTATAAACGCCCTAGGCTCATAACCTGGTAATTTTTATATTTAACCTGTTTATTTGTCTTTCTTTCTTTAAATTAAAATATCGATTGCGATCGATTTCTAATTAAACACATGTTTCTTAAATATATAAAATTTCTATGTAAAAATTTAAACTAATTAACTATTTCTAATATATTATACAACAATAAAAAAAAATACAGTAGTATGAAAAAGTGTTTGGATATAAAATATAAATATCACAAAATAAAAAAAAAACAAGTAAATGTAACAAGTAAGTCGTTGCAACCGACTTATTTATACTCTACATCTAAAAAATTCAAATTAAATTAAAAATCCATGTTATTTTAGTTAGGTATTTAATATAAGCTAAAAAAATAAATGCTTTTACAACCTTTGTACAAAATTTTAAGTTTCTATCTTTATTAAATTCGAAGATATGCTTGTTAGGTTTTGCGAAGTGTGTGAAGGCACCCCGACCACCACTACAATTGATCTCAAATTTGAGAGACATCATCAGAACAGAGTAGAACACTCTTATATCAAATTTCAAGTTTCTATATTTATTAATTTCGAAGATATGCTTATTCGGTCTTGGGAGTTGTGTGGGAGGTACCCCTACAACCACTCCAATTCATTTCAAATTTTAGGCAAATCAGGAATTCAGGAAACAGCACCCTCGTTTAAAAATTTAAGTTTCTATCTTGATTAATTTCGAAGATATGCTTGTTCGGTTTTGGGAGTTGTGTGGGAGGTACCCGAACAACTTCTTCAATTCATCTCAAATTTTGGACAAATCAGGGATTCAGGAAAGAACACCCTAGTACCAAATTTGAAGTTTCTATCTTTATTAATTTCGAATATATGCTTGTTCGGTTTTGGGAGTTCTATTGGAGGTACCCGAACAGCTCCTCCAATTCCTCTCAAATTTTCGACAAATAAGGGATTCAGGAAACAACACCCTAGTACCAAATTTGAAGTTTCTATCTTTATTAATTTCGAATATATGCTTGTTCGGGTTTGGGATTTGTATGGGAGGTACCCGAATAACTACTCCAATTCATCTCAAATTTTCGGGATATCAGGGATTCAAGAAAACACACCCTCGTATAAATTTTTAAGTTTCTATTTTTATTAATTTCGAAGATATGCGTATTCGGTTTTGGGAGTTGTATGGGAGGTACTCGAACGCATGGTCCAATTTCGCCCATTTATAATCCCCGCCTTACCTTAGTCTGTAATTAACCTACAGTATAAATTTCATCAAGATAGCATCATTATTTTTTGATTTATAGTGCGTTCGGGCGGACGGACGGACATCGCTAAATCGACTCAGGAGGTGATCCTGATTCAGAATATATATACATGTCTATAACTAACTCGCTTCCTTTTGGTGGTTACAAACACCATACCAAAGTTAATATACCCTATACTTAATGTGTAGGGTATAATAATGAAATAAAATAAAAAATAATGACGTTAGAAAATAATTTGGATAAAAATTAATAATTTGTGATCTGAGCGTTTCTTTTTTAACTTAGCGGTCAGCGTTCAGAGTTTAAGATAAAAGTTTGTTCTGAGCGGTCGACATCAGACAAAGGTTTTGCCGTTGAAGCGAAGTAGGATTTAAAAATTTTCTATTTAATTTCTAGGATTTTTTATTTGTAGATCTTCATCTTCTCAAATAATTCAGAAAAATAGTAAAACGGGCATGTCTAATTTCTTTTGTTTTGAAATCAGAAAACATTAAAACTTGCTGTGGTGCACAAATCCAATTATTTCGAATACTTTTGAAAAGATGAACAGTATCAAACTGCAAATATATTTTATCCTGACCATTGGGGTTTGGAAAATAATTTTGATTATCGATTCTTAAATTATTAAACATATATTGATTGATTCTATTGTTATCGGTTATGATAATCAAAACCCAAAAGCCTTTACTTTGTATGAAATCGATAACACTTCTTGTAGTATCTGTTAAATACTGACCAATCGGACGGAGCACAGGAAACAATTGCACAATTTCTTTAAAATTTAAAAACACAAACTTTATCATGAAAGCCTTATCTTTGCAGCTTTAGTGGAGTTATTTGCAGCCATTCCCATGATGTTGTTCGATTTATATTGTAGAGTTTGAGTTGTATAAATTTCGTCAATCAAAATGGCTACAAATTTTTCAAATGGTTTAACAACTTTCTCTAAAAAAAGAAATCAAAAACAGTTTAAAACTGAGTATGATCTATATATTCATTCCCCATTTTCATATTCATGTCCTTTTGTTTTTCTTCTCCATAGTAACCTCATGTTTTCATATGAAATGAATATTTCATAAAAAAAAAAAAATAAAAAAAAAACAAGTGATTTCTTATCGTGGAAAATTTTACGACTTTTTAACTATATTTTTTTAACGTTTATTAAATTATGCTCTTGGAATTATATACCTAAATAGGACAAAATTCCTTTTCAGGTATTCCCTTAAGTATTGAGAAGCTGCAGTTAAATACTTGTCATCGTTTTCGTCATTTTTATAATTAGATGTTATGTGCAATTTTGAAGATTTCCTTCAGAAGTCTTCGTCCGAAGAGGACGACTGGATGGAACAAAACGAAATTTTGAAATTATGGAATAAGTAGATAATGGGTAGTATGTGTAAAACTGAGCTTGAACTCAAATCTCACTTTTTTAAGCAAAAACTCGGTTTGCTATGCAAAAAACTTGATTTGAGCTCATACTTGTATTATTTTTTCAGAGAGTGAGATTTTGCTTAATAATTAAAATTTACCTTAGCTTAAGTTTAATTTGGTATGCAAAAAAATTAAGTTTTAATTATTTTTTTTACTTTTTGGGTCGAAGGATATGGGTTAGATATTTAGTTGCTTGAATTCGAAATGGTAGAGTTTATAATAATTTATAAATAAAGAGTTTATTTAATATACAAATATCTTTTTAAAAAAAATCTCCCATTCTCTGTACCAATATAAAAGCTTCTTGAAAGAACTTTTAAAGGGACAATTAATGTGGTACAGTTGAGGCAACAAAAAAGTCGACAAAACAAACTTTAATAACAATTTTAATTTTGAAAAAGTTAGCAAATAAAAATTAAAAATATTATTTATGAAAGCCATTTAAGCCAATTATTATAAAATAAATAATTTTATATAAATCAATAATATAAATAATAAAATGTAAGTCAATTTTCTTATATTAATAATACCATAATATGAATTATTTTATAATTATTCCATATATAAAATATTCTGAGATATTAATTTGAGTTTAAGAAATATTCTGAACTTTGAAGTGATTTTTAGTTGATTATGTCATCAAGGTTATATGCTTTTTCCAGAATATGTATTTAGAAAAAGAAATATAAAGATGAAGGTATATATTCTTTTTTACATTTTTTTTCTAATATGTTTGCATTCAACAGACATTTTTGTTAAAGATTTTTTCCTACAATTTTCTCATTCAGTATTTTTGTTTTCAATAAATCGACCCACATCCAAAATAAAAAAAATTAAAGGGAATTATTGTTAATTTTTATATTTAAAATTTATTATATCTTTCTTTCTTTAAATTATAATATCGACTGTACTTTCTAATTAAATACATGTTTCTTAAATATATAAAATTTTTATGTACAAATTTAAAGTAATTAACTGTTTCTAATATATTATACAACAATAAGAAAAATACAGTAATATGAAAAAGCATTTGGATATAAAAACTACAGTGATTTGATAAAGTATTTTAACACTCCTCATATCAATACAGTTGTTATTTGAAATTAATCAGCATATTGATGCAATGTTCCAGTTTTATCCTGCCCAAAGATTTTGTTAAGAAATCTGCAATCATATTTGATGACGAAAGGTATAAACATTTCAATTCTCCATCTTTTTGTTTTTCTCTGCAATAATGATATTTGATATCAATGTGTTTACACCTTCCGTGGTTAAAACTATCCTTGCTCAATTTTATGCCATTCTGATTGTCACATTGTATTATTGTTGGCTCTTTATAATATGACTTAAAGAAAAGTTGTTTAAATAATTTTCTTAAATATATTACTTCCCTAGCTGCTTTAATCATAATGATGTATTCCGCTTCCATAGTAGAAAGTGCTACGCAACTTTGTTTCTTCGACTTCTACGGTACACCTGCCATCATTATTAAATAAGCCAAACAAGCTTTTCTTTGGAATTGTTCTGCTGTTAGTTTAATGCTATTGTCCATTGGTTTACTTACTGGTTTTGCATCTTTCATTCGAAATTTTCCTATGAGTTTTTCTATATAACTCCTTTGATTTATTCCAATATTCCCAATATCATTTTGAGTGTTACCGATATTCCTAAGATTTGACTCACTTTTCCTAAATTATTTCTGTCTTAATATTTATATTATTATTTAAATGCAAGTAACCGCCTTGTTTCGTTTAAAAAATTCAACATGTTGAAGCTATCAATAAGTCATCAACATATACTACAATTATTACTGTCTTAATTATTATTATTACTAACATAAAGTGCAAACATGGGTCTGCGAAAGATTGAATGATACCAATATTCTTTAAGTGCTCATCCAATTTTACATGCCATCAATGACTGGCTTGTTTCAATCCATATAAAGGCTTTAAAAGTTTGACAACCTTATTTGAAATTTTAATGTATGTGGCGTTTTTAATATTTCCATGTACATATCGTCATTCAGATCGATGTGGACAAAGACCATAATGACGTAGGTGCATTTCTTTATTGGCACACATTGCAAAAAGTGTTCTGATTGTTTCATAACGTGCCATTGGAGAATATATATCATTATAATCAAATTATACTTTTTATTCGCATCCTGTAACTACAGCCTTTCTTTATACTTGTCAATTGTTCCATCATCTTTGTACTTAATGCAGTATACCCATTTATTTCATAAGATACTTTTATCTTTCGGGCATTCGACCACCATCCAGGAATTATTTTAATTTAATGAAGATAATTCATTTTCCATGGCTTTTATCTATTCGTCGCTTTGTGAGCTATTAACTGCTTCTTTAAAAGAAATTGGATCAGTATTATTGGGTGGTTTTCTTTTTCTCATCACAGCAGAGTCAGAGCTGTCAAGCAAAAAAATGTGTTTCTTTTTATGCTCAGATTATCCAGATTATCCCTTTTGTATTTCTTTTTTAACTCAGGGTGTGCTCAGAGCGCGATCTGTGAGCTTGTAAAAATTTCTCAGATTTCACAGAGTTGTTAAAATATAAAACGTCAAATTAAGAATAAAATAATAAAAACGTCCATTAAAAAAAAGTCTTCGTGCATAGATAAACATTTTTTTTTTTTTAAATTTTATTAAATAAGATTTTACATAAATTAAATTTGCCTATTGTGTTTTTGGGTTTCCCTTTCTTCCAAGTTCTTAAATTTTTGGTCGTCCTCTTTTTTCTAATTTTTTTATATTTTCTTCACAATCTGAACCTATTTCATAAATTTTATCTTCACAATCTGATCTTTTCCCAACCATAATATCTTCATCATTTTCTAACTTGCTGGCATATGTTATATCATGTTTACTTTCGTCTGAGCAAGAAAAGTATTCGCTAAAACTTTGAAAAGGCGTTTCCTGCTCCAATTGTTCGTTTCATTCTTAATTTGAGCTGTTTCAGCAATTGTTTCTTTTTCCAATATTTTTCTTATCTTTATCCAAATTCTAAATTTTCTGATTTTCCTACTATAGCGGTATTTTTCCTTTTTCAGGTTGACATGTTTCAGGTTTTAGATAAATAAAATTTTCTTGATTTACAATTACCAAAAATTTTACGTCTTGGCTTTTTAAAATATTATTTCCATGACCATTCCACAGCCTATAACCTTTTGATTCTTTGCAATAGTCGACAAAATAATATTTTTCACCACATTCCTTAAATTTTGAATAATTAGGCCCTTTATTGAAGACATTTGCTGTACATCCAAATGTTTTAATAAAAACCAACATTTGCCTTGCTACCGGTCCAAATCTCGTACTGCGTTTTGTCCTTAATAAAATTTGTTGGGTATCTATTTCTGACAAATACTGCTATATTTATAGCTTCGAACTGGTAAACTGGTTTCCATCAACATGCTTCGGCTCATTTCAAGCAAGCTTCGATTGAACCTTTCGTCAATGCCGTTTTGTTGCGGTGTATATGGTATCGAAAGTTGGTGCTTAGTCGCTTGTTTTTCCAAATAATTTTTGAATTCATTTGATAAATACTCCTTAGCGTTATTTGATAAATACTCCTTAGTGTTATCTGTTCCTAACCTTTTGATTTTCTTGCCAGTTTCACGTTCTGGGTATATTTCAAATTGCCTGAAAGCGTCAAAAACTTCGCTTCTGAATTTTAAAAATTTAACTTCGACATATCTGGATTGTTCATCTACGAATGTTACGAAATATCTGGCTCCACCAAACGACTTCTCTGAAAAAGGTCTACAAATGTTAGAGTGTACAGTTCCTAGCAACTCGGTTTCTGGGTTCGTTGCTTTTTGGTAAGGTTGTTGATTTATCTTTCCTTGCCACAAATTAAACAGGTTATTTCATCATTTTGAAATTTTGAAATAAGTCCTTGAGCTAATACTTTATTATTCATCTTTCGTAAGTCATTGAAGTTTAAATGACCTAATCTTTGGTGCCATTTCTTTATGTCGCATTTTAGTTGATTTAAATATATTGACACATCCGAGTAATTTTTAATAATATGTAGCTTATCTTCTTTATATGCTTTTAAAATTTCCACTCTGTTATTATTTACTTAGAGCAAAATGTTTTCCAAAATTGACTTTATATCCATTTTCTACTGCTGTAGACACTGATAATAAATTATATTTAAGTTTTTGAGCATAAATTACATTCTTTAATAAAATTTTATCAATATTGTACCATATGTTTTTAATTTTAAAAGTCCTGTACCATAACCATTCGAACTAATTGATTTCCGTTTGCAGTCTCAATATAAAAATTGTTTTCATTTCTCCATTCGATAAACATATTTTTGTTGTTGCACATATGTGAGCTGGTACCACTATCCACACACCATCAATTTTTATTTGATACAACTTGATTACTTGTGCACAACATTGCATTATCATTGATTTTTCTTATATTATTTTTTATATATCTGCACTCATAAGCCTTATGATCCTTTTTATTACATATATAACACTTGCGTTCGAATTTGTTTTTATGTTTTTGATCAAATCTTTCTTTATTATGAAACTTATTTCCATTTTTAATATGTGTTTTTACTTTGCCTTTAGAAAAGAAAGAATTTTCTACTACATCACTTTTAATGTTATCCTTAGTCCAGCGATGATTCTACAAGTTTTCTATCGATTTTTATCACTCAACCTCCCTTTTGATCAACTGTTATTTGAAAATTTTTAATATGCTCCTGCATACTTTCATACTCCATACATACTTTCATTTCATGGTTTCTTTTTCATTGAATATAGTCTTCTATAGAGCATACACTTCATTGCTGGTCCTTTAGATTTATATATATATTTCTCATTGTAGTCCAAGCTTCTTTTGACGTGTTTGATTTCTTAATATAATGAAGTTGACTCTCTTTCACACATAAAATTATCATTGCCAGAGCTTTCTGATCTTTTGCATCGAATTTTGCTGCATCTTCTGCATCTTCTTCACCAAAGTGTCTTTTAAATACGCCATTTGTATAATTCCACAGATCATTACAAATTAAAACACTTCTTCACTTGCACTTCCCACGATTCATAGTTTTCGCCATAAATAATCCTTTTTGATTAATGGTCTCAAAATGTTTTTCTTTTAAGTAATAATTCCGTAAAATTTTCTGAGGGATTGCAGTCTTATATGACACAAAATATATATAATCTGATCTGTCGGTAATGAAAGACATATCAGACAATTTGAGGCATATCCATCGGCGTACAAACTAGAATCTTTATCGAATTCTGCCCCACTTAAATAATTCAAATCAAAAATTTGTTCAATTCAATGTTTACAACATGTTTCAAAATATTTTCACCTTTTATTTTTCTGCCTCCTTTAAATAATTCGAATCAAAAATTTGTTCAATTCAATATCTACTACATGTTCAAAAGTATTTTCACCTTTCTTTTTTTTAAATTATCTATTTCATTTAAAAATATTTTATAAACCTGATGTATTCTGAGTGATGTTTTTTTTTTCTGATTCTATTACTTCCGAATACGAAATATTATAATTGCACCCAGCTAAAGATCGATAAAGACCAAATCTGCTTTCTAAATTATCAGTCTGAAATTTTCCTAACAAGATATATTCTACATTTAATTTCGTTAAATACACTAAATCTATTAACGTTTTAGTACTAAGCACTAAAGCGTTGAAGGTATCTTTGGTAAAACTACTTTTGTTATCATAATCATTACTATTCCAGACTGATAACCAGTCACAGAATTCTTTTAGAAAATTAAGACGAAAATCGGTTTCCATTCATTCCTATTTTTAAGGCCTTGAAATTCCCCCCTGGTATTGCATATATCCCACCATTCACACAGTCAGCAGAAATCACAGCAATCACAGAAGTCAGCAGTCGGCCGCATTTTTTCAGATTCCTTTAAACAAGCTATAGTTGAGCGATGGAATATATTATTTACTAGATAAAGGTTTTGCCGTTGAAGCGAAGTAGGATTTTAAAAGGTTCTATTTAATTTCTAGGTTTTTTTATTTGTAGATCTTCTTCTTTTTCAAATAATTCAGAAAAATTGGTAAAATGGGCATGTCTAATTTCTTTTGTTTCGAAATCAGAAAACATTAAAACTTGCTGTGGTGCACAAATCCAATTATTTCCAATACTTTTGAAAAGATGAACAGTATCAAACTGCAAATATATTTTATTCTGACCATTGGAGTTTTGAAAATAATTTTGATTATCGATTCTTAAATTATTAAACATATTTTGATTGATTCTATTGCTATCGGTTATGATAACCAAAACCCAAAAGCCTTTACTTTGTATGAAGTCGATAACACTTCTTGTAGTATCTGTTAAATACTGACTAATTGGACGGAGTACAGGAAACAATCGCACAATTTCTTTAAAATTTCCAAACACAAACTTTATCATGAAAGCCTTGTCTTTGCAGCTTCAGTGGAGTTATTTGCAGCCATTCCCATGATGTTGTTCCATTTATACTGTAGAGTTTGAGTTATATAAATTTCGTCAATCAAAATTGCTACAAATTTTTCACATTTCCTTTAGTATTGAGAAGCTGCAGTTAAATAGTTGTTATCGTTTTTGTCATTTTTGTAATTAGATGTTATGTGCAATTTTGAAGATTTCCTTCAGAAGTCTCCGTTCTAAGAAGCCGAATGGATGGAAGAGAAAGAAATTTTGAAATAATGAAATAAGTAGATAATTGGTCGTATGTGTAAAACTGAGCTTGAACTCAAATCTCACTTTTTTAAGGAAAAACTCGGTTTGCTATGCAAAAAACTTGAGTTTGAGCTCATACTTGTATTATTTTCTCAGAGAGTGAGATCTTGCTAAATAATTTAAATTTACCTTAGCTTAAGTTTAATTTGGTATGTAAAAAAATTAAGTTTTTATTATTTCTTTTAGTTTTTGGGTCAAAGGATATGACTTAGATATTTAGTTGCTTGAATTCGAAATGGTATATAAATGTTCAATTCAATGTCTACAACATGTTTCAAAATATTTTCACCTTTTATTTTTCTGCCTCCTTTAAATAATTCGAATCAAAAATTTGTTCAATTCAATATCTACTACATGTTCAAAAGTATTTTCACCTTTCTTTTTTTTAAATTATCTATTTCATTTAAAAATATTTTATAAACCTGATGTATTCTGAGTGATGTTTTTTTTTTCTGATTCTATTACTTCCGAATACGAAACATTATAATTGCACCCAGCTAAAGATCGATAAAGACCAAATCTGCTTTCTAAATTATCAGTCTGAAATTTTCCTAACAAGATATATTCTACATTTAATTTCGTTAAGGAAAAATACACTAAATCTATTAACGTTTTAGTACTAAGCACTAAAGCGTTGAAGGTATCTTTGGTAAAACTATTTTTGTTATCATAATCATTACTATTCCAGACTGATAACCAGTCACAGAATTCTTTTAGAAAATTAAGACGAAAATCGGTTTCCATTCATTCCTATTTTTAAGGCCTTGAAATTCCCCCGTGGTATTGCATATACCCCACCATTTTCTAATAATTCACACAGTCAGCAGAAATCACAGCAATCACAGAAGTCAGCAGTCGGCCGCATTTTTTCAGATTCCTTTAAACAAGCTATAGTTGAGCGATGGAATATATTATTTACTAGACAAAGGTTTTGCCGTTGAAGCGAAGTAGGATTTTAAAAGGTTCTATTTAATTTCTAGGTTTTTTTATTTGTAGATCTTCTTCTTTTTCAAATAATTCAGAAAAATTGGTAAAACGGGCATGTCTAATTTCTTTTGTTTCGAAATCAGAAAACATTAAAACTTGCTGTGGTGCACAAATCCAATTATTTCCAATATTTTTGAAAAGATGAACAGTACCAAACTGCAAATATATTTTATTCTGACCATTGCAGTTTGGAAAATAATTTTGATTATCGATTCTTAAATTATTAAACATATTTTGATTGATTCTATTGTTATCGGTTATGATAACCAAAACCCAAAAGCCTTTACTTTGTATGAAGTCGATAACACTTCTTGTAGTATCTGACGGAGTACAGGAAACAATCGCACAATTTCTTTAAAATTTCCAAACACAAACTTTATCATGAAAGCCTTGTCTTTGCAGCTTCAGTGGAGTTATTTGCAGCCATTCCCATGATGTTGTTCCATTTATACTGTAGAGTTTGAGTTATATAAATTTCGTCAATCAAAATTGCTACAAATTTTTCACATTTCCTTTAGTATTGAGAAGCTGCAGTTAAATAGTTGTTATCGTTTTTGTCATTTTTGTAATTAGATGTTATGTGCAATTTTGAAGATTTCCTTCAGAAGTCTCCGTTCTAAGAAGCCGAATGGATGGAAGAGAAAGAAATTTTGAAATAATGAAATAAGTAGATAATTGGTCGTATGTGTAAAACTGAGCTTGAACTCAAATCTCACTTTTTTAAGGAAAAACTCGGTTTGCTATGCAAAAAACTTGAGTTTGAGCTCATACTTGTATTATTTTCTCAGAGAGTGAGATCTTGCTAAATAATTTAAATTTACCTTAGCTTAAGTTTAATTTGGTATGTAAAAAAATTAAGTTTTTATTATTTCTTTTAGTTTTTAGGTCGAAGGATATGACTTAGATATTTAGTTGCTTGAATTCGAAATGGTATATAATATTATCCATAACCATAATATACCATAATAATTTATAAATAAAGAGTTTATTTAACATAAAAATAAAATAATAAGTAAAAAAAATAATTTTTAAAATACATATGCTTTTATCGAAACCGAATTCGCCCCCTAAAAAGTAGAAAATAAAATTGATTGCAAAACTTTAGCTTTTTTGGACTGTTATAATATAAAAGTGAGTTGCTAGTGCAAGCATTTTGGACTGTTATAATATAAAAGTAAATTGCTGGAATAAGGTTAAATAAAAATCTACGAAATTTGAGATTCGTGTTTCTTTTTTATTCCAGCAATTTACTTTTATATTATAACAGTCCAAAAAACTAAAGCTAAAGTCCACACTCCAAAATAAATTAATCAGCATATTGATGCAATGTTCCAGTTTTATCCTGCCCAAAGATTTTGTTAAGAAATCTGCAATCATATTTGATGACGAAAGGTATATTTCAGTTCTCTATCTTTTTGTTTTTCTCTGCAATAATGATATTTGATATCAATGTGTTTACACCTTCCGTGGTTAAAACTATCCTTGCTCAAGTTTATGCCACTCTGATTGTCACATTGTATTATTGTTGGCTCTTTATAATATGACTTAAAGAAAAGTTTTTTAAATAATTTTCTTAAATGTATTACTTGCCTAGCTGCTTTAATCATAATGATGTATTCCGCTTCCATAGTAGAAAGTGCTACGCAACTTTGTTTCTTCGACTTCCACGGTGCACCTGCCATCATTATTAAATAACCCAAACAAGATTTTCTTGGGCATTGTTCTTCTGTTAGTTTAATGCTACTGTCCATTTGTTTACTTTCTTGTTTTGCATCTTTCATTCGAAATTTTCCTATGAGTTTTTCTATATAACTCCTTTGATTTTTTCCAATATTCCCAATATCATTTTTGAGTGTTACCGATATTCCTAAGATTTGACTCACTTTTCCTAAATCATTTCTGTCTTATTATTTATATTATTATTTAAATGCAAGTAACCGCTTTGTTTCGTTTAAAAAATTCAAACATGTTGAAGCTATCAATAAGTCATCAACATGTACTACAATTATTACTGTCTTATTATTTTTATTCATAAAGTACAAACATGGGTCTGTGAAAGATTGAATCATACCAATATTCTTTAAGTGCTCATCCAATATTACATGCCATCGATGACTGGCTTGTTTTAATCCATATAAAGGCTTTAAAAGTTTGACAACCTTATTTGAAATTTTAATGTATGTGGCGTTTTTAATATTTCCATGTACATATCGTCATTCAGATCGATGTGGACAAAGGCCATAATGACGTCCATTTGATGTAGGTGCATTTCTTTATTGGCACAAATTGCAAAAAGTGTTCTGATTGTTTCATAACGTGCCATTGGAGAATATATATCATTATAATCAAATTATACTTTTTATTCGCATCCTCTTACTACAACCTTGCTTTATACTTGTCAATTGTTCCATCATCTTTGTACTTAAGGCAGTATACCCATTTATTTGATAAGACACTTTTATCTTTCGGGCATTCGACCACCATCCAGGAATTGTTTTAATTTAATGAAGATAATTCATTTTCCATGGCTTTTACCTATTCGTCGCTTTGTGAGCTATTAACTGCTTCTTTAAAAGAAATTGGATCAGTATTATTGGGTGGTTTTCTTTTTCTCATCACAGCAGAGTCAGAGCTGTCAAGCAAAAAAATGTGTTTCTTTTTATGCTCAGATTATCCAGATTATCCCTTTTGTATTTCTTTTTTAACTCAGGGTGTGCTCAGAGCGCGATCTGTGAGCTTTCTCAGATTTCATAGAGTTGTTAAAATATAAAACGTCAAATTAAGAATAAAATAATAAAAACGTCATTAAAAAAAAGTCTCGTGCATAGATAAACATTTTTTTTTTTAAATTTTATTAAATAAGATTTTACATAAATTAAATTTGCCTATTGTGTTTTTGGGTTTCCCTTTCTTCCAAGTTCTTAAAATTTTTGGTCGTCCTCTTTTTTCTAATTTTTTTATATTTTCTTCACAATCTGAACCTATTTCATAAATTATATCTTCACAATCTGATCTTTTCCCAACCATAATATCTTCATCATTTTCTAACTTGCTGGCATATGTTATATCATGTTCACTTTCGTCTGAGCAAGAAAAGTATTCGCTAAAACTTTGAAAAGGCGTTTCCTGCTTCCTTAAATTTTGAATAATTAGGCCCTTTATTGAAGACATTTGCTGTACATCCAAATGTTTTAATAAAAACCAACATTTGCCTTGCTACCGGTCCAAATCTCGTACGGCGTTTTGTCCTTAATAAAATTTGTTGGGTATATATTTCTGACAAATGCTGCTATATTTATAGCTTCGAACTGGTAAACTGGTTTCCATCAACATGCTTCGGCTCATTTCAAGCAAGGTTCGATTGAACCTTTCGTCAATGCCGTTTTGTTGCGGTGTATATGGTATCGAAAGTTGGTGCTTAGTCGCTTGTTTTTCCAAATAATTTTTGAATTCATTTGATAAATACTCCTTAGCGTTATTTGATAAATACTCCTTAGCGTTATCTGTTCCTAACCTTTTGATTTTCTTGCCAGTTTCACGTTCTGGGTATATTTCAAATTGCCTGAAAGCGTCAAAAACTTCGCTTCTGAATTTTAAAAATTTAACTTCGACATATCTGGATTGTTCATCTACGAATGTTACGAAATATCTGGCTCCACCAAACGACTTCTCTGAAAAAGGTCTACAAATGTTAGAGTGTACAGTTCCTAGCAACTCGGTTTCTGGGTTCGTTGCTTTTTGGTAAGGTTGTTGATTTATCTTTCCTTGCCACAAATTAAACAGGTTATTTCATCATTTTGAAATTTTGAAATAAGTCCTTGAGCTAATACTTTATTATTCATCTTTCGTAAGTCATTGAAGTTTAAATGAGCTAATCTTTGGTGCCATTTCTTTATGTCGCATTTTAGTTGATTTAAATATATTGACACATCCGAGTAATTTTTAATAATATGTAGCTTATCTTCTTTATATGCTTTTAAAATTTCCACTCTGTTATTATTTACTTAGAGCAAAATGTTTTCCAAAATTGACTTTATATCCATTTTCTACTGCTGTAGACACTGATAATAAATTATATTTAAGTTTTTGAGCATAAATTACATTCTTTAATAAAATTTTATTAATATTGTACCATATGTTTTTAATTTTAAAAGTACTGTACCATAACCATTCGAACTAATTGATTTCCGTTTGCAGTCTGAATATAAAAATTGTTTTCATTTCTCCATTCGATAAACATATTTTTGTTGTTGCACATATGTGAGCTGGTACCACTATCCACACACCATCAATTTTTATTTGATACAACTTGATCACTTGTGCACAACATTGCATTATCATTGATTTTTCTTATATTATTTTTTATATATCTGCACTCATAAGCCTTATGATCCTTTTTATTACATATATAACACTTGCGTTCGAATTTGTTTTTCTGTTTTTGATCAAATCTTTCTTTATTATGAAACTTATTTCCATTTTTAATATGTGTTTTTACTTTGCCTTTAGAAAAGAAAGAATTTTCTACTACATCACTTTTAATGTTATCCTTAGTCCAGCGATGATTCTACAAGTTTTCTATCGATTTTTATCACTCAACCTCCCTTTTGATCAACTGTTATTTGAAAATTTTTAATATGCTCCTGCATACTTTCATACTCCATACATACTTTCATTTCATGGTTTCTTTTTCATTGAATATAGTCTTCTATAGAGCATACACTTCATTGCTGGTCCTTTAGATTTATATATATATTTCTCATTGTAGTCCAAGCTTCTTTTGACGTGTTTGATTTCTTAATATAATGAAGTTGACTCTCTTTCACACATAAAATTATCATTGCCAGAGCTTTCTGATCTTTTGCATCGAATTTTGCTGCATCTTCTGCATCTTCTTCATCCATGTGTCTTTTAAATACGCCATTTGTATAATTCCACAGATCATTACAAATTAAAACACTTTTTCCCTTGCACTTGTCACGTTTCATAGTTTTCGCCATTTAGTTTTTCCATATTTGTACCAGTTGGTTTATCCATTATTTATTACTTTAAATTTACTTCAGAATTGCAAATAAATATATATTCTCTACAAAATAATATTATTTAAATTTCTTATTCAATATAAAACTCCAAAAACAATTTATTTAATTTCTTATCCAATATATGAAAATTTTTTTTAGCCACATGTTTGCATTCCAGAACCTTCCAAAATAATTTAATCATTTTTTTTTCTATGAACACCCTAGGCTTATAACCTGTTAATTTTTATATTTAAAATTTCTTATGTCTTTCTTTCTTTAAATTATAATAGCGATTGCGCTTTCTAATTAAACACATGTTTCTTAAATATATAAAATTTCTATATAAAAATTTAAAGTAATTAACTATTTCTAATATATTATCAACAATAAGAAAAAATACAGTAGTATGAAAAAGTGTTTGGACATAAAATATAAATATCACAAAATAAAAAAAAAAAAAGTAAATGTAACAGTAAGTCGATGCAACCGACTTATTTATACCCTACACCAGGGGTGGCCAACTTGTTTTAACTTGCGATCGACTTTGGCATTATAAAATAAATGCCGATCTACGAGGAAAAAAAAAGAACGATAAATAAAGTTATAAAATAAAATAATTGATTCATTAACAGAACTTAAAATGTTTTTATTAAATTCATTTTTTTTTTACAAATTAAGAATTTTTTATTAGAAAAATATTATTAAATTAATATAAAAAAGTAAAAATAAAACCAACAGCTTCATTAAATATTAAATAATAAGAAAGTAAACAGAAGTAGAAAAAATTTAAAAATTTTATTTTTATGTGATACTTGTGTTATCATACCCTCTACCAATTTTTCAAAATCAGGAATGTAATTTGACAAAGACAATCTTAATGAATCTGCTGCATGCAAGTCTGTAAGACAGAAACGATGCTTAGTTTTTGTCTGCTTTAAATAAGAAAAAGCGGATTCACATAAATAAGTGGATCCAAAACATGAATGGATGTATTCACAGCATTTTTTTATGTTTGGATACTTCTCCCGACAAACGTACTCCCAAAAATTTACTTCTGACGCTTTAGCTTTAAGAAATACATCAGCATGCAATGTCACAATTTCTTTTCGAATTACATCCTTGTCAAAGTGGAAAATATCAGCAACTTTTTCCGCAATAGATCTTGAATGTAAATCAGATCTAAATGGAAACGAAAGATACTGAACAACATCTTCAACTTTTCTAAAATCACTGAATCTGATGTTAAAATCTTCCATAACAATTTCAATAATTTCAATTTCACCTCTGTACTTTTCAATATTGCAAGTGGAATTAGGATATTTTGTCAAATGATCCTTCAGATTGGCAAAGTAGACAAAATTTTGCTCTTGAAGATCAATAATAAACATCGCAGATTCATTTTTAAATGCATTTACAATACTGATCATGTCACATAATGTTTTATTTTCACCTGCAATTTTAAATTTAAAGTACTTAATATACTTGTAAAATCTGCTAGGAAAGCTAAATCAGATAGCCAGTTTTCATCATGCAACTGTTGGTATTCATTATCTTTTTGTTGAAGAAAATTTATAATTTCACTCAGCAGATCGCGAAATCTCTGCAAAAATTTACAGCGGCTTAGCCATCTCACATCAGTGTGCAACAATAAATCATACTGTCCGTCATCAAGTTCAATTTGAAAAAGTCGTCTTTGTAGAGATTTCCCTCGGATCGAATTGATCATCTTAAATGTTATGTCCATAATACTTTATGTATTCAATCTTTTGCTTACTGATACCTGATGGATTATGCAATGATAGCTGAAAAAATCAGGAAACTCATCAGATTTCTTACACAGTGCGGTAAATCCGTTAATATGATCAATCATTGATTTGGCTCCATCGGTTGTAATGGATACTAGCTTAAAGATTGGTATTTTAAACTTATTAATAAATTCTTCAAATCCTTCAAATATATCGACACCTGTGGTTCTCGCTTTCAAAGAAATCATGCCTAGTAGCTCTTCCTTACTAGTAAAATCATCAAACACTATACGAATAAATACAAGCAATTGGGCTGTATCACTAACATCTGTCGAAAAGAAAAACATACATACTTATTAACATCTGCATCTATTGGTTCTCTGATATTTTCACTCATTTTCTCAACTCGGCGCATTACAGTATTTCTGGAAAGCTGTAAATTCTGAATAGCAGTTTTAATTTCAGTTTTATTCTTAAAATCATTAAAAAGCGTGTCTGATATTTCTGAGAACGCGTATTTCAAAAACTCACCATCAGAGAAGGGCTTACATTTTTTTGCTATAATATGACTCGCTTTAAATGAAGCGATAGTTACAGCCTTTGATCATAAAATAGGTTTCTTGAACATATCTTGTTGAGCTGATAATACTGATTTAAGCGCGTTCAGTTTATGTTTTCTAATTGCAGTATTAATTGGGAAATCTGTTTGATATTTACCATGAAGCGACATGAAATGCCGTTCCAAATTTCCTTTTTTGGGTAATGCTACACACGTTTTGCATATTAGACAACAGCATTTTTCTTTCATCATTATAAAGAAATACGCAAGCTCCCACTCTTCATTAAAATGATAAGTTTTCACTTTCTTTACTGCACTCATAATAAAATTGGTTTAAAATAATTATAGAATTTACTTTATTGTTAATTAACACTTAATGACCGACTTGCTATCAGTGGAAATTTAAACTGTATGAAAATGGAAATAGCAAACAAATTCAAATGTGTTATATTTTTCATCAAAACTACAATGTAAACATAAATATACAAAGCCTACTTAGATTAAAATTTAAACTAAATGGCAGTAATAATTATTTTATGTATTTTTTCACTTCATTTCTATGGAAACGGAAATAGATAAATACTAATAACTAATGATATTCAAATTTAGCGAAAATTCTGTTAAATTTTTAATTCTTTTCAAATTATAAATATAGAATTTAGGTGTAAACATATTTTTTTTAAGAATTTAAAAGAAAAAAATTAAGTTTTTCTAATGCTATGTTTTCACTGTACAGATCGACCAAAAATAGGTCGGCGATCGACTTGTTGGTCATCCCTGCCCTAAACCTAAAAAATTCAAATTAAATTAAAAATCCATAAGTTATTTTAGTTTGGTATTTAATATAAGCAAAAAAATAAATCTTTTACAAATTTTGTACAAAATTTTAATTTTATATCTTTATTAAATTCGAAGATATGCTTGTTAGGTCTTGGGAAGTGTGTGAAGCCACCCGGACCACCACCCCAATTGATCTCAAATTTTAGAGACATCATCAGAACAGGGTAGAACACACTTATATCAAATTTCAAGTTTCTATATTTATTAATTTCGAAGATATGCTTGTTCGGTCTTGGGAGTTGTGTAGGAGATACCCGAACAATCATTCCAATTCATCTGGAATTTTAGGCAAATCAGGGATTCAGGAAACTACATCCTCGTATTAAATTTGCAGTTTCTATCTTTATTAATTTTGAAGATATGCTTGTTCGGTTTTGGGTGTTGTATGGGAGGTACCCGAACAACCACTGCAATTATTTCAAGTTTTAGGCAAATCAGGGATTCAGGAAACAGCACCCTCGTACAAAATTTTTTAGTTTCTATCTTTATTAATTTCGAATATATGCTTGTTCGGTTTTGGGAGTTGTGTGGGAGGTACCCGAACCCCATGGAAGGTACCCGAACGGACGGACATCGGTTAATGGACTCAAGAGTTAATCCTGATTCAGAATATATATACATGTCCATATCTAACTCGCTTCCTTTTGGTGGTTACAAACACCATACCAAAATTAATATACCCTATACTTTAGGTGTAGGGTATAATAACTATAATTAAAAATGATCACAAATAAAAGGCAAAATTACTAAAATTAAAAAACAAAGCAATTGATTAAAATTATAAATAAAAAAAATATCACAATGCTATTAGATTATCACATATATTGCCTTTTTTAATGGCATTAAACTAATTTTCTATTTTCTTTATTGCTTTTCAAAGTATATTTATTATCTTTTACAAAATTATTTATTAAAATATTTGAAAAAATTTTACCTATTTCGAAAAAAATGTCCCGGCTTTTTGTACCATATTTACACGTCGATTCCAAATCTATATCATATTGTTCTGTACTAAGGCTAATAAACGTCAGTTTTATAAATAATCCTTTTTGATTAATGGTCTCAAAATGTTTTTCTTTTAAGTAATAATTCCGTAAAATTTTTTGAAGGATTGCAGTCTTATATGAAACAAAATATAAATAATCTGATCTGTCGGCATTGAAGGACATATCAAGCAATTTGAGGCATATCCATCGGCGTACAAACTAGAATCTTTATCGAATTCTGCCCCACATTCAAATCAAAAATTTGTTCAATTCAATGTCTACTACATGTTTCAAAATATTTTCACCTTTTATTTTTCTGCCTCATTTAAATAATTCGAATCAAAAATTTGTTCAATTCAATATCTGCTACATGTTCAAAAGTATTTTCACCTGCCTTTTGTTTAAATTATCTATTTCATTTAAAAATTTTTTATAAACCTGATGTATTCTAAGTTATGTTTTTTTTTCTGATTCTATTACTTCCGAATACGAAACATTATAATTGCACCCAGCTAAAGATCGATAAAGACCAAATCTGTTTTTTAAATTATCAGTCTGGAATTTTTCTAACAAGATATATTCTACATTTAATTCCGTTAAGGAAAAATACACTAAATCTATTAACGTTTTAGTACTAAGCACTAAAGCGTTGAAGGTATCTTTGGTAAAACTATTTTTGTTATCATAATCATTACTATTCCAGACTGATAACCAGTCACAGAAGTCTTTTAGAAAATTAAGACGAAAATCGGTTTCCATTCATTCCTATTTTTAAGGGCTTGAAATTTCCCCCTGGTATTGCATATACCACACCAGTTTCCAATAATTTCACAGAGGTCAGCAGTCGGCCGCATTTTTTCAGATTTTTTTAGACAAGCTATAGTTGAGCGGTGGAATATATTATTTACTAGACAAAGGTTTTGCCGTTGAAGCGAAGTAGGATTTAAAAATTTTCTATTTAATTTCTAGGTTTTTTTATTTGTAGATCTTCTTCTTTTCGAAATAATTCAGAAAAATTAGTAAAACGGGCATGTCTAATTCCTTTTGTTTCGAAATCAGAAAACATTAAAACTTGCTGTGGTGCACAAATCCAATTATTTCGAATACTTTTGAAAAGATGAACAGTACCAAATTGCAAATATATTTTATTCTGACCATTGGGGTTTGGAAAATAATTTTGATTATCGATTCTTAAATTATTAAACATATTTAGATTGATTCTATTGTTATCGGTCATGATAACCAAAACCCAAAAACCTTTACTTTCTTTGAAGTCCATAACACTTCTTGCAGTATCTGTTAAATACTGACCAATTGGACGGAGCACAGGAAGCAATCGCAAAATTTCTTTAAAATTTCCAAACACAAACTTTATCATGAAAGCCTTGTCTTTGCAGCTTCAGTGGAGTTATTTGCAGCTATTCCCATGATGTTGTTCGATTTATATTTTGATGTTGTTAGATTTATATATTTAGAGTTTGAGTTGTATATATTTCGTCAATCAAAATGGCTACAAATTTTTCACGTTCTCTTTAGTATTGAGAAGCTGCAGTTAAATAGTTGTCATCATTTTTGTCATTTTTATAATTAGATGTTATGTGCAATTTTGAAGATCTCCTTCAGAAGTCTCCGTCCTGAGAAGCCGAATGGATGGAAGAGAAAGAAATTTTGAAATAATGGAATAAGTAGATAATGGGTCGTATGTGTAAAACTGAGCTTGAACTCAAATCTCACTTTTTTAAGCAAAAACTCGGTTTGCTATGCAAAAAACTTAGTTTGAGCTCATACTTGTATTATTTTCTCAGAGAGTGAGATCTTGCTTAATAATTAAAATTTTCCTTAGTTTAAGTTTAATTTGGTATGCAAAAAAATTAAGTGTTCATTATTTTTTTTAGTTTTTGGGTCGAAGGATATGGGTTAGATATTTAGTTGCTTGAATTCGAAATGGTAGAGTTTATAATAATTTATAAATAAAGAGTTTATTTAATATAAAAATAGCTTTTTAAAAAAAAACCCCATTCTCTGTACGACTATAAAAGCTTCTTGAAAGAACTTTTAAAGAGACAATTAATGTAATACAGTTGAGGCAACAAAAAAGTCGACAAAACAAACTTTAATAACAATTTTAATTTTGAAAAATTTAGCAAATAAAAATTAAAAATATTATTTATGAAGCCATGGATAATTATTACAAAATAAATAATTTTATATAATTGAATAATATAAATAAAAAATGTAAATCATTTTTCTTATATTAATAATATCATAATATGAATTATTTTATAATTATTCCCTCTATGAAATATTCTGAGATATTAGTTTGAGCTTATGAAATATTCTGAACTTTGGAATGATTTTTTGTTGATTATGTCATCTAGGTTATACGCCTTTTCCAGAATATGTATTTAGAAATATAAAGATGATATTCTTTTTTCCAATGTTTTTCAAATATTTTTGCCATTCAACAGACATTTTTGTTTAAAGATTTTTTTCTACAATTTTCTCATTCAGTATTTTTGTTTTCAATAAATTGACCCACATCCAAAATAAAAAAAAATTAAAGGAATTATTGTTAATTTTTATATTTAAAATTTATTATGTCTTTCTTTCTTTAAATTATAATATCGACTGTACTTTCTAATTAAATACATGCTTCTTAAATATATAAAATTTCTATGTACAAATTTAAAGTAATTAACTGTTTCTAACATATTATACAACAATAAGAAAAAATACAGTAGTATGAAAAAGCATTTGGATACAAAAACTACAGGGATTTGATAAAGTATTTTAACACTCCTCCTATCAATACAGTAGTTATTTGAAATTAATCAGCATATTGATGCTGTTGTAAAAAAAGTAGGTAGCACTTATTCTCTTTTTAATATAAAAGTTAAAATCCTGTATTTTAATCTTTATATTTAATTTTCTCGACAAAATTATTTCGTTAGAACTTTTCTCCCTTTTATACTGCACTTTAGTGTTTTAGTAAGAAAATAAAAAAACAACGTAATAATTATTTATTCTATTTCTAATTTTTATAATTTTATTTCTAATATCGCTTAAAACCGTTCGGTATGGCGGTGATAAAGTAAGGGTTTTTTTTTACAAAATTATAAAATTGAAAAGTTAAAAGAAATTACAACGGTCAAGTTCATTGATCTATATTCATTTTACATAAGAAAAAAATAGTATATAATAAAATAGTATCTAACAAAATTGATGATTACATAAAATATTAAGAACCGATTTTAATAAATAATTACTTAACGAAAATGCATAATTAATTTAATATATGAAATTTCATTTAATAGTGGCAGCACTCGTTTGACTTACAATAAAATTCATTTATTATGTAATATAATTGTTAATTGTCCAAAATGTAAACAATGAAACATATTGGAATGCAAGGTTGATAAGCAATTTGAATTTGAGTTTATTTATTTATTTATTACTTAATTCAAGTTTTTACATATTACATTTAGATAATTATACTTAATTTAAAATTAATATTAAAGTTATACAAAGCAAAATTTACTTTATTAAAAAAAAAAATGTATATTTACTTATATTTAATATTTCACAAAATTTTTACAACAAAAATAGTGAAGAACAATTAAGGAATTATTTTGAATAGTGATTTTTTTATCACATCTTTACTCTTATTTATATTTATTATAGTTTTGTATTGATTTACATTTATCAACATTCAATTAATCGGCTCGTATTTGCCGTAATTAGTCCTATGATATCTAATGGAAAATGTTTTTTCGGACCTGAAACGTGTTCGTGTGTTGATTGAGTTAATTAATATGTTGTTAATGTAGTGTGAATCTATATAGTTATGAAATACCTGAGTAATAAAAACAATACCCATGACTGTTCGTCTGCATTCTAAAGTATTCATCTCAAGTAATTTGAGACGATTGACATATGGAGGCAATATAAGGGGATCAGCCCAATTTAGGTTTCTTAAGGCGAACCTTAGAAAATTTCTCTGCATTGCTTCAATTCTAACAATATGTTGATGATAGTGTGGAGACCAGACCTGAATTGCATACTCCAGAATGGGACGAACTAAAGTCGTGTAAAGAGATTTTATAATATATGGGTCATTAAATTCTCTAGACCATCTTTTTACAAAATCTAGCATTGAGTTTGCTTTACTAATGAGCTTGCTAATATGTGGATTAAAAGTTTACAATCAAAAGTTACACCAAGATCATTAAATTCAGTGACTCTTTTTATTATGTTCTTATTAAAAGTGTAATTATTTGTGATTAAGTTTACGGAACGCGTAAATGAAATGACGGCACATTTATCAGTGTTTAAAATAAGATTATTACATTTACACCAGTTCATAAAGTTATTAAGATCTGTTTGGAAAGAGTCTGCATCATTAATTGAGCACACTTCTTTAAAGATTTTCATGTCGTCCACGTAAATTTTTATGGAACTGTTCTGAATAATCTTAGTAACATCATTTATTGAGATAATAAAAAACAATGGTCCAAGATGACTACCCTGTGGTACTCCAGAATTAGCAACAAAAGATGCTGAAACTGCTGTTCTGAAAAACACTACACTATAGTTATAGCACTATAGCACTATAGAAAACACTATAGCTACGCTTATTTAAGTATGAATCAATCCAGTTAATTAAGAAATAAGGAAAACCATATTTTTTAAATTTGTAGAGTATTACACTATGGGGTAGAAGATCAAACGCTTTACTTAAGTCAGTGTAAACCATGTCAGTTTGGCGCCCAACTTCCATTCTTTTCAAAATGGTTGAAGCTATTTCTGTAAGGTTATTTACAGTTGATCTCTTTTTTACAAATCCATGTTGATCATTCACTATAAATTCAGAACAATAATCATAATTTGCATCAAAGACCATAAGCTCAAACACTTTCGGCAAACTAGAAAGTTTAGCAATAGGCCTACAATTCACGACATTACTTTTTGAGTCTTTTTTATGAACTGGCCTAATGTACGATTCTTTCTGTAACTTACAGAACACCCCAGGATCAAAAGATTTATTAAAAAGAAGTGCTATAGGATTAGATAGGGAATCGGCGCAACGCTTTAAAATTATTTCTGGGAGATTATCTGGTCCAGGAGCATAGTTATCACCCAATTTAGTTAGATAAAGCTGTATCGCGGTGTAAAATTAATATTTCGAAGAGGTAAACTTGGAAAGTCTTCCAAATGATTAAAATTAGATTCATCAATATCGTAAGAAGAAGTAGAATAATTACCGGGAAAAAATCTTTAAAATAGTTAGATATCACAATTGAGTCGTTAGAATTCTGATCTTTGTAAGACATATAATTTGGATATTGATCGGACTTACATTTTGAATTTACAAGCTTCCAAAAAGATTTAGGATCTGTACGAAGTTGCGAAGCAATTTTACTAATGTAAGCTTCATATTTAAGACTTAGTAAGGATTTGAATACGGTAAATAAATTTAGAAAATTTGAATAAGAAATATTATCCTTCTTTTTTAAATATGCATTCCACGCTTTAATTTATTTTATTTCTAAGAGTTTTTAGTTCACCATCATACCATGGTGGGCTTGAATTGATATTTCTATTACGAACTCGAGGAACATACAAGTCAAATCCATGGTAAATTACTTCGTAAAATTTATAAATCATATTATTTAAATCATTTATGTCTAGTAAAGAATTAAAGTCAATTGAAAGAAAAAAATTGTTAAGCATATAAAAATTAGTTTTGGAAAAATTAAATTTATATGAGATATTTAATGACGATTTATTTAAACAATTATAAAGAAATTGAAAACTGAAAGGGGGATGATGACAATCAATTTTTGAAAGAGGTGTTGTCGTCAATATTCTAGTTACATTTACCCAGTCAGAAGTAAAAAAAAGGTCTAATTGTTTGTTTAATATATTTTTAGTTGAAGAGACTTGTTGAAGTCCGCATGCACGCAAACTATCTATAACTGTTGATTCGACATTAGACGTTAAATTAGTCGGAATGTAGAAACATTCCTCGTCATGAAGTTGTCAATTAATATTTGGCAAATTAAAAGCCCCACATATTATGAGTTCGTCAAGGTCATTTAATATATTATTCAAAGAATCAACAACTGAGCAGAAACTTTTATATTACTGTTTGGAGGAATATAGCAACATAGAATATAAAGATTTAAAACCTTTAAATCAATTTTAACTGCTATTACATCACAGTTTATTAAATCAGGTATTTCTACCTGTGAAGAGTTAAAGTTATTCTTAGCTGATATAAGAACATCTCCACCTTTAGGAATTAATGAATTATTTAAAATATCAATATCATTTTGATATCTATCTTTCCTGTAAACTAAGTAGGAATTGTCAAATACTTAATTCAAGAGAATTAACAGAAGGAGATAATCAAGTTTCAGTAAGCATAAATATATTCGAATTTAGTACTTTGGAATTACTTAAAAATTGTGTTGTTTTAGTGCGTAATCCTCTTACATTTTGATAATATAATAAGAGATTACTTGTCCGATCTTTATGCTTTATTGTTGATACAGTGATTAAATTATTTTTAACATTTGGCAAGAAAAAACTTATTATAACTTTCTCTCGATCGCTGTAAATGATTATAGTAGTAACTATTACAATAACTACGAAAGGCTTTTAAGTCTTCTTGCATCATTTTAATGGGTACGCCAATATACTCATGATAGTTTACAAAGAGGTCATAAAGAGCTTTGTAATTTATTGGAAGCCCTTCATTATGTAGAAGTACTAAAACATTAGTCTTTGTTTTTCCCTCGATAACACGATTATAGGAGTCGTCATGCAAGTAAGAGGTATAATCTCATAAAATTACATATTCTTTCATCTCTTAATCTTGAGACGGCATACATTTTATCTTGTTCATTTAACGATTTTTTAGTCATTCTAACTATTGGTGGCACTAAAGGTTGAACAAAAGTATTATCATTTGTTTGGGGAGCCAACGGTTCAATAGGGCTTTTCGTAGCACCCAGCTTAACATCCGAAATTTGTGTTGGTCGTTTAATAAAATTATCATACTTATGAATAGTAGTCGTTTTATTATTAATCATAAAATTAGCATTATTAACATTACTCAAGCAATTTTCTGAATATGTGTTAGAAGTGTTAAGTTTTATATCAAATAAAGATGATATTTTTTGTTTTAATTCTAATGTATTATTGCTGTTATTATCATTATTATTATTACAATTTTTACTATTATTATTAATGTTATTATTCTTATTACTATTATTGTTAACAACATTAATGCTATCAAGATCAATACTGTCATTATCATCATTATAAACTAATTTATATTAATTAGTTTGATTAAAAATTTTATTAATTAGGTTTAATTGTTTTTCTTGAACAATAATTAAAAAATAACAACCGTATTTTTTTTTGTTTAACTATAATTTATTTTTCGTACTAGAAATTATGTTTGTTCAAGTTAAGCTTCCATCAGCGACTGACTAAAACTATTTATGGTTTATTACAATTACAATATAATAATTAAGAGTTAAATAGAGAAAGAAGAAATGAGTTCTGTTATAATTACAATATAAGAGTTTAATAAAAAGAAATTAGTTCTGTTACAATTAAAATATACGAATTTAATAAAGAATGGAAGGAATTTTATTGTTCGGTTGGAGTCAAATTATCCATGCCCGCGCCTTTGAAGAATCAGCTTCAATATGACTTGCTGGTAGTGGTGCAATGGAGTGTAGCTGGCGACGAAATATCTTTCCTCGAGCTTGAACATCAACAACTCGTACTCTCCCAGGATATAATATACATCTTTGCCAGGATATGATATACATCTTTGCCAGGATATAATTTTGTTATTCGACCTAAAGACTAATGTTGTGGTGACAAGTTCTCTTCGGTCATTAAAACCAAGGTATCAACTTCAGGATTTGATGTACCTTTAATCCACTTAGATCTTTTTTGTAAATTTTTTAAATGCTCGCCAGACCATCTCTGCCAGAAGTGTTGTTGCAGAGCGGACAGTCGATGAAAACGTTTGATCGATGAAATCTTATCCAAGTTAACTACCCTTTTTGGAACAGCATTCAAAGGACCTCCAATTAAAAAGTGACCAGGTGTGAGGGCTTGCTCGTCACTTGGATCTGAGGAAAGAGGAGCTATTGGTCTGGAGTTTAGAATGGCCTCAGCTTGAGTTGTGAACATTGTTAGTTCTTCATATGTTAAATTAATGCCAAGAAGAGCTCGATTAAGGAGACCTTTTGCAGGTTTTACAGCAGCTTCCCATATACAACCGAAATGAGGCGAAAGAGCTGGTATATGGTGGAATTCAATGCCTTTACACCAATTAGCAATAATATTCTTATTCTGTTGATTACAAAATATGTTCTTTAGGTCGTTTAATATCGCAAGAGCTCCCACAAAATTAGTTGCATTGTCACAATATAGCCGACTACACATTATTCTTCGTGCGACGAAGCGTTTTAATGCAGCGATGAAGGCCTCTGAAGATAACGATGATACCACTTCAATATGCACTGCATGGGTGCAAAACACACGAATATTGCAATGTATGCCTTGTATAAATGTTTACCTCGGAGCCCATGAGATATCAATATGGGTCCACCAAAATCCACTCCTGAAATTTTAAAGGCTCTGTTCGGGATTAGTCTCTCACCTGGTAGATCGCCCATAATTGTTTCAATAACTTTGGACGAAAACGAAAACATCTAATACATTTCTTTACAACTCTTGTGACTTCAGTTCTTCCATTAACTATCCAGAATCTTTGACGGATGAAAGCAAGAAGCGCTTGATACTTCTAAATTTTAGAATGCATGCATACTTCTAAAATGAAATTTTTGTGTTAATAAAAATACAAATTTATTATTTTTTGGAAATAAAATAGGATATTTTGACGAATACGAAATATCAGCATTTCTCAATCTTCCGGCAACCTTTAGTAATGTAATACCTTGCTCTGAATCTATGAAAGGGTTAAGATTTCTAATATTGCTTTTGAGCGATATCTGCGCGTTTTGTTTCAAACAGGTAATTTCAGTAACAAATTCAATTTGTTGAATCAATGATATTATCTTTAATAAAGCATAGTCTCTTTCTTCAGCTGAGATAATCGATAACCAGCGTTTTGAATTGGTGTTACGACAACTGTTGATGAATCTTATTAGATATGCGACAATGTTGATTTTTTTGTCGTAATCGCTGAATTGATTAATTATGTTTCGAAGATCATTTTGATCACACTGTGATACTAAGAAGGAAAAGGTTTCTGTAACACGAAGATCTGGTAACTCAATTTTAGTATGTTTTATTTTTACAGGAGGCCAGAAAGTTGAAGACTTATATAAAAAATCTGGCCTCTTGAACCATTTGGAATCTAATAATTCTTGCACTGTTGCTCCTCTGGACAGAATATCTGCGGGATTGGAGGAAGAATTTACATGTCTCCATTTAATACCTTCTGAAAGCTCTTGAATTTGGGATATTCTATTTGCCACAAAAACATTGAACCTAGATGAGTGAGAAGTAAGTTGATCAAGGACGATTTCTGAGTCACTCCAAAAAATTACATTATGAATCGGCGGGGCAGGTATTATACTTGGATAAACCTTTTTAAATAAATTAGCCAATAGCAAAGCAGCGCATAACTCGAGTCTTGGAATTGATTGTGTTTTAGTGGGCGATACCTCTGATTTAGCAGTTAGTAGCTGAACGTTAATATTTTTGTCAGAATCGATAGATCAAATGTAAATGCGGGCTCCATATGCCCTCAAACTAGCATCAGCGAATCCATGAACTTCAATGTTATGATGTAAATCGGTATTAACCACAAACCGAGGTATTCGAATGTCTTTTAACAGGGAGAAACTGCTTAGAAAGTTGTGCCATTGGGTATGTAACTCGAGCGGAAGCGATTCGTCTCAGTCTAATTTGAGTAGCCATAGTTCCTGCATAAAAATTTTTGCCTTTACAATGACTGGATTTATTAAACCCATGGGGTCAAATAAACGAGATAAATTTGACAGAACCATTCGTTTCGAAATTTTCTTTACTTTATTTATATCATCCGATAATATGTAACGAAATTCATCTATTTGTGGCTGCCAGGCTATGCCAAGAGTTTTGATAATTGAACTACCGTCAATTAAAATAAGATTCTCTCGAGTACATTCATCTATGCTGGACATAAAGGGTCCTTTTTTTGAATACCACTTCTTCAATTCCATGCCAGCTGATTTTAAGATTGAATTAACTTCTGAGCGGATTAAGTTGATTTCACTCAGAGATTTACCTCCCGTAAGCAAGTCGTCAACGTAAAAATCATTAGCAATTATTTTAGAACCGACTGGATATGCGATATCTGATTTTGATGAGCTAGATATGCAACCGATTTTGTAGCTAAATAAGAGGCTGATACTGTACCATAAGTCACGGTTTTAAGGCGATAAGTTCTCAGTTTTCCTTGTTGACTGGGTCTCCACAGTATGCATTGATAGTAGGAATCACATTCATCTATGTAAACTTGATGGTACATTTTACAGATATCGGCCTTTAAAGCATATTTATAAAATCGAAAACGAATTATGATCGAGTAAAAATCATCTTGAACTGTAGGCCCCACCATGAGTGTGTCGTTCAAAGATATATTAGTAGTAGTTTTACAACTTCCGTCAAAGACCACTCTTATTTTTGTAGATGAAGAGTCTGGTTTGAGCACGCAATGATGAGGTAAATAATACTTCACTAAGTTCTCATCATTGCTTGGAACAATTTCCATATGATCTAGATCTTCATATTCTTTTAAAAACTCAGAATATTGTAATTTCAATTCAGGATTCTTATCTAATTTTTTTTCAAGACTGTAAAATCGTCTTTGTGCTATATTGCAAGAGTTACCTAGTTTATGTACATTATCCTTAAACGGTAACTTAACAAAAATTCGCCCATTGGCTGAACGAGAAGTATTGAGGTTAAAAAATTTCTCACAAAATTGTTGCTCAACAGTGAGTGGAGGCGGGTTGGAATAGAAATTTTCAATTTTCCAAAATTTTTACACAATATCGTTAAGAGATTCATCTAAATCTAACTTAGGAGTTTCTACTGTAACATTGTGAGAGACTCTTTTGTCTGATAACACAGGTTAATTGAATTTTCCAGAAACAATCCATCCCAGCATTGTTTTTTGCAAGGTGGGAAGATTAGGTCCTAATTTTATTTGTCCAACGCACATTATTTCAAAAAATGTTTCAGCCCTAATGAGTAGGCCAACCCTCTGTCTTTTAAAGAAAAGCGGATCAGCAAGTTCCAAATTTTTTGGGATGTTCCAATCTTCAATTGATAAATTGGAAGCAGGTAGAACGCGAGAAATAGTTGGTTAGACTAACAGTTTAAGATTTAATCAAAGATCAGTTGTGCGAGATTTTATAACAGCATTCGTGATAAATCACGCTGTAGCGTGAGACTCTCCTATTCCACTTATTTGAGCAACCACTTTAGATTTTTTCAGGCAAAGTGATTGAATCATGTATTCAGATATGAAATTTAGTTGCGACCCAGAATCCAAAAGAGCTCTTACTGGTTTTAAAATTCCAGAATGATTACAAATATATACCACCGCGGTGGCTAATATAATATTACTTTCACCTACGGAAAATGAATTATTTGTAGAAGATGAGCTCATAACTTCGACTGATGAGCTGCAAGGACGAGCAAATGAGGAAATACGTGATGAAGATAAAGATGAAACAAAATAATTTGAAGCGGCCGAAGACTGTTCATTTCCTGAAGAAATTTTAGTAGAATATCGATGCAAAAGTGTGTGATGTGGAAATGAGCATATCTTGCATTTGGAGCTCTTGCAATTTCTTGATGAATGCCCTTTGGTAAGGCAATTAATACAAAGTGATAATCCTTTTATGTGATTATATCTATCAAGTACTGTTAGTGCTAAAAATTTAGAGCACTTGTAAATATTATGTTGAGAATCATGACAGAAGTGGCATGAGGTATGATTGACCTTGGTTACAGGTAAAGTAGTAACACTGTTGGAGGAGAATTTATTTTTGTTGTTATTAGTGAAGCTATCGTCTGAACCTAGTGCTAATTGTTTTTTAGGTAGACACGTATTATCGATTAATTCTAAAGTTCTATGTCGAAATTCCAGAAATTTTATGAGCTCTTCATATGTTGGAAGGTCAGAAGAAGAAATTGTAGAAAAGGATTGCTCCCAAAGCTGTATAGTGGCTCTTATAAACTTCTGAGTGACTATATAAATAATTATCATGTCCCATTTATCAATTGCAGCTGCTAACATTTTTAACGCATGCATTGTCTCACGGGTAACGTCTAATAGTGCCTTTAATGTAGTTGAATTTTCAAAGAACAGTTTGGAATGTTCTAAAAATTTAGTTAAGTGATTACTAATCAAAACTCGTTTGTTATTAAATCTGTTATTTAATAATTCCCAAGCTACCTTATAATTGGATTCAGTAACAGAAAGATGGCTTAAAAGTTTGTCGGCCTCCCCAGTCAGATTAGTTTTTAAGTAATGAAGGTTGTTTACTGTGGGAACGTCTGTTCGTTTATGTGTTAATGAGGTAAATTAGTCGTTGAACGATTGCCAGTTTTCAAACTTACCGTCGAATTTAGGAGTATTTATTTTAGGTAAACCAATTGACTTACTTGGTTAATTAGCTTCCTCTAATTCTGCAATGCTGGTCTTTTGTTCCGGATGCTTTGCAACTTCCATTTTTTCCAGCAAATCACCCATGCCCGAAATAAAATTAAAATAAGATTCTTCAGTTGAAGAAAATTCATCATCGGTAAAATACGGGCACATCTTCTTCTCTTCATCATTTGCTAAAGATTGAAGTTCATCATCCCTTTTGTTTAAAACTGCCCACAGCAACTTGGTTTCTGCTATCCGATTTTCTAAACAAAATTTAGTTCTCCTAGTTGGCCCAGTTTTGTTGAAGTTTCTTATAGCCTTATGTAGCTTGGTAATAGAATTGTTTTGTTGTTCCAATAATTTTTCCATTATATTTAGGTTGTATGTAAGTGCAAAATAATTCAAATTTTTCTCCAACTAAAAAATATTTTAATTATTAATATTTTTATTACGAGAATTTCAAATATCTAATTAGGCAACAATTATAAGTATGTGCTTTGATTTTATATGTCATATAATTTCTTTAAAATAATATATAAGTAAAAACCATATAAAAGTTTATTATAATTCATAAAAATACAAGAAAATAGAAACAATAAAAATTTTCTTTTATCATCATTTTTATCAGGTAAATTTTTTATTTTATTTTTGTTTATTTTTCACCAAAAAATAATAATAAAAAATAATCTTCAGAACGTCTTTCCAACAACAACTAATTCAAAGTGTAGTAAATTAGGTGCTCTTAATTAATTGTGTCGTACTCTTGTGTAATGTATCAAATAAGTATTTTTATAATAAGTTACAGCAATAATTTAGCAACATGTGTAAATATCTGGAAAGCAAACAAAATCCGTATAAGAACAATATTTCTGGAAATTGTCAACAATGAATACAGCAACAATGTATCCTTAATGATCAGCAACAACAATCATATGATGAATTATCAACAAGTGTAGCTTCAATGTTTCGGAAGCTTATCCAACTAAAGCATCAATGTTTCAGAAGCTTTGCTTATGAGCAACAAAAAAAAACATGCAAATAATGTTTTATTTGCATGTTTTGTTTTTAATAAAACATTTAATTTATTTGAACGTAAGTAAATATGTTATGTTCAAAATAAGAATTAGGCTGCAAAAGGTTTGTACAATTTAATTAGTTTATAATAAATTAGGGTAAAGACAACCGTTTATATTTCATGCGTCTTCTACGTTTACAGTTTATTCAAGTACACCGTTAATCATTTACCCAAATTTCACTGTATAGTATTGTTAATAATGTAATAATTCGTAATTTTTCACTTAGTTAATCCCCCTTTTTTTTTTTTAATCATTCCAAATTATGTTCTTGTATTTTATTTAAATATATGTATTTTTGAAATATACCTAAGGCACCTTTACACAAGTCAACACAATAAATGTTTCTTTTCTTTTTTTTCACAAATCTTTGTTTAAACCACGTTTCTTTTTACTACGCGACGGATAGTAAAACAAAAATAAAAGATCACGTCGGGGTCACCAAAAAATGTAAACTAATTTATTTTAATTAGTTTGATTAAAAAATTTTATTAATTAGGTTTAATTGTTTTTCTTGAATAATAATTAAAAAATAACAACCGTATTTTTTTTGTTTAACTATAATTTATTTTTCGTACTAGAAATTATGTTTGTTCAAGTTAAGCTTCCATCAGCGCCTGACTAAAATTATTTTTGGTTTATTACAATTACAATATAATAATTAAGAGTTAAATAGAGAAAGAAGACATTAGTTCTGTTATAATTACAATATAAGAGTTTAATAAAAAGAAATTAGTTCTGTTACAATTAAAATATAAGAATTTAATAAAGAATGGAAGGAATTTTATTGTTAGGTTGGAGTAAAATTATCCAATCATTATTATTATTATTGCTATTATTATTATTATTACTATTGCTATTATAATTATTATTATTACTATTATTATTAATATTGTTATTATCATTATTATTATTATTGTTGTTATCATTATTATTATTATCGTTATTATTATCATTATTATTAATATTGTCATTATCATTATTATTACTGTAATTATTACTAATACTATTAACAACATTAATACAGTTATCATCGATATTATCATTATCATCATTATCTGTATTAATTGGTAATGTGAGAAATTGATTTGAGAAATTTGTGAATTTATTAAATGTGGGAAGTAAACAGTGCTTTTTATAAAGAGGTAGTTTACGTAAAGTAAAATTGTTACTAAATAAAACAGAATTAGTATTATTGTGTTGTAAGTTTGATAATGTCTGAGTATGTACATTTACTTTATTAGAGGAAGTGGCAAAAGAATTTAAAAGAGGTGACTTTTTCTGTGATGGTGCAATTTTAAAGTTATTATTGGGAGTGTCTTTTTGGATAAAATTTTGAATTAATGTACCTTTACCCCAATTTTTTGTGTTCGTTATTACATTAACTTTAGATTTAGGTACCATAACTTTAAAAGATTTGTATTTGGGTCGGTATTTTAAAATTTTAGGTGTAATGTTTGTAACATGAATTTTACTGCAATTAAATTTATCAATTAACAACTTACTAATACTTTTTGTATTTGATCTGGCTGGAAACTTTGAAAAATAAAGCAGATGACTATCACTGGTAGAGCTGGAATTTGTATGCTTTGTTGAGGCAGAAAGTAAGAAATCTATTTTTTTGAGTTTTTTTTGTGGTTTTTTTTTGGTTTCGATTTTACCTTTATAGTATGAAAATTAGTAGAGCCGGATTTTATTTCCCTTGATGAAGTAAGTGGTAAATTCCGTTTCTTAGTTTCTATGAGTTCTTTTTCTGGAACAGAATTCGATATATCCGTAGTACTGCTTGATAATTTCATTTGTAAAGATTTATTATTAATTGACTCGCATTGAATTTCCTTATTGCAAATGGTAATTGTTCCTTTATTGCCATAGTATGAAGGAATAATTTCATACGGGTTATATCGTCTTTAAGATTATTAATGTCATCACGAATGCCACCCAGGTCATTTGATGTTGCTAAGAGAAGTTCACTTTTTAAGTCATTAAGAAAATTAGTAAAATCTTCTTTTAAATGTTTTTCACGGCCAGACAGGAAACCGGAAAGCGTTTGATTAAAATTATCATGACTTTTAGCCAAATCGTTACAACACAACGAGTTATTTTTTAACGCATCAACTGCTTTGGCCGATGAACCTTTACATTCATTCATAATATCCTTCAAGCAACTCATCAACTAAGTATTTTAGTCGGCTGGTTCAAATCCAAGCAACTGTCGCAAACGAAATGATGCGAGATGAACAAGGAAAACTCTCCTTTACAGATCCCATTACAAACAATGATTTCAGTTTTGGAATCTGTAATAGTACAGAGTACGGCAGTGCATTTATGTTGATTTTTTTTAATTTGATTATACATATTTCTTTTTTTTTTTCTTTTTCTAATGTTTTTCGAATTTATACAGTTAATATTTAAGCAAATGTAAAAAACAAACTTAAATGACCCAAATAGAAATATGATATGTTAGCAACAACGTTAAAAAAAAGAAAAAAAAAATTTGCAAAATGATTTACAATGTTTTATAACTTTTATTAATCCAAAAGTAAAAAAAATTAAAATATTGAATTTTGAAAGTCAGCACTTTTTAAATAATTTTATGAAAAGTTAGTATTGAAATTTAAAGTTAGTTAATCATGTAATTAAAAAAACAAGAATAAAACAACAACAAAAAAAAATTTAATTATGTTTTTTGTTAAAGTTCTTTATTTAGAAAAAATTTTAAAAAGTGTAATGCGCGTTACCGGTAATTAAAGTGTTGATGGTTTGAAAACGAAAGTATTTATTCGAAAGTATTAAATTATATAATTTAAATTACAATTTTTATTTTATATTTTATTTGTTTTAGTTAAAATTATGATTTTAGAGTAGCATCCTAAGGTACTGGACGTCAAGATACTGGTCAATATTGCTTGTGGAGATGTTCTCTGGAAGTCAGATAAGTACAAAAATAATTTTAATTCGTAATTGATTCTTTGTTTTTTCTTTTTAGATGAACGAGAAACCAGCAAAATATGATGACTGCAGAAACATACTCCCGGCCTTGGCATTATATTGAAGTAATGCCAACTTATTGAGGTAAATTATGTGAGTTGCAATGTAGATAGCTAATTTGTATCATTCAAATTCATGCTGGATTAATACTAATTTCATCATGGGTGAAGTGTTTTTTAGGTTAAATATTCAAAAATACCAAGACATCTCAAGTTCGTAACAACGCATCCAGATGATTTGCAGATTCCGGTGAATGTACATCTATATTGCAGTAACATGAAAAAAAAATTATGAAAGTGTAAGAATTATATTATTTGTTTTAGAAAGTTTGTGTATGCTTTTGTAGTTTATAAGACATTTATACGTAGAAATTTTTGACTAATAGTTGTGTGAATGTATAAATACTTGAATTATGTTGATATGTGATTTTGTGAATATGTTGATATGTAAATTTCAAATGTTATTTAGTGTGAGTGTGTGACAATATTTTTAATTTTGATGTTTTTTTTAAATGAACGGACGAATTTCGAATTATATATTAAAGATTAAAGAATCATATTTGATTATTAAATGAGTTTCGCGTATAAATATTAGCGAATTATTATATTTTTTTTTTATAAGCGTTAGATTTTAGATTAACCAATTATTTTTTTGTTTATGAGGGATAGATTTTAGCGTGTAAGTGTTTGTGTTGCTTCCCTACATTGTTGGCTTAACAATGGTGATGAACATAGTTGCATATTGTTAATCATGTAGTAAGTAAGCAAATCTTACCGGACGTTTGATGACACTATGTTTTGTACGCAACGTAACAACTCGGACCAACCCATCCGAACCAGGATGTAACTGAGTAATTCTGGCTAGTGGCCAATGACATGGTGGCAAATTATCTTCCTTCAATAACACTAACTGGTTGGGTTTTACATTTTCTACTTGTGCTGACCATTTAAGTCGTTGTTGCAGTCGACTTAAATATTCCTTTTGCCATCTCATCCAAAAACTTTCTAGCTTGTGTTGCAAATGTTGCCATCTATCTAATCTATTTGGATTAGTATCTAACGAAGACATTTGCGGTGTTGCAAGCGTATATTCTTCTATAAGAAAATGTGCAGGAGTTAACGGTGCTAAATCGTCGATGTTATTGATTATTTCACATAAAGGTCTTGAGTTCAAGCAAGCTTCTACTTGATACAAAAAAGTTGAAAATTCTTCATAAGTTAAAATGGTGTTCAAAATTCGTTTTAAATGGTACTTTGTGGATTTAACTCCGGCTTCCCACAAACCTCCGATGTGAGGAGATGAGGGCGGAATGAAATGAAATTTTACGCCTTCCTTTTCTGTTAAATCAGTTATTTGGAGCTTGTATTCTTTAATCATGATGTTGGATTGCTTCATTAAGCTTCTATTAGCACCAACAAAATTAGTGCCGTTGTCACAGTAGATATTTCGACATAATCCTCGTCGCGCACAAAATCGACGGAATGTTGCGATGAAGCCGTCTGATTACATGTCGGTAACTAACTCCAAGTGAATGGCCTTAGTGGACATACAAATAAATAATGAAACGTATGCCTTATATTTCTTTGCACCTTTATGCGCCTTTAATTCGAATGGCCCGCAATAATCTAACCCTGTATGCGTAAATGGTCTTGCAATTTGTGTTCTTACACTTGGCAAATTCCCCATTAGTTGTATTTGTGCTTCAGCTTTTTGCTTAAAACAAGGTATACATTTATATATCATTATGCGTATAGTATTCCTTGCATTGATGATCCAATATTTAGTGCGAAGCACAGACATCATCAGTTGAAAACCGCCGTGTAATGTTTGCTTGTGTACTTTTTCTATTAGCAGCTTAGTGAGATGGTCGTTATCTGAGAGTATAATAGGATACTTTTGGTCGAATGGTATACTGAAATTTCTTAAGTTTCCACCAAGAGCAATAGTTCATCCTTGTCTAAGAAGGGATTAAGTTTTGATATTCAACCTTTATTTTCAATTGGCTAGTTACCTTTCAATGCGATTATTTCCTGTTGAAAATTTCTAACTTGCGCTCTTCTAATTAATATGTTAAGAGCATCTTCCATTTCCGAGTTTGTGAGATGCTCTACGTGGTTGAATTTTGGTTTGCATTTCAATTTGGTAAAAATCGACAACAATATGCAGTTACTCTTATTAATTTATGTAATGATGAGAAATTGACTTCGAAAATGTCCAGCTTTGCGCTTATTGAATGGCAAATTATAATTTTCCTTTTTTCGATTTCGGTTGTTGTTAGTTTTTGTATAGGCCAAAAGTCTGGTGATTTGGAAAACCATTCTGGACCGTCCCACCAAATTTTATGCTTTGCCAATTCTGATGGGCACAGCCCTCGTGTTGCACAATCGGCTGGATTTTGCTTCGTTGGTACATATGACCATACATTTCCCTCTAAAATGTCATGAATATCTGAAACTCTGTTTGCGACAAAGGTAGTCCACTTACTGGGATGTCCTTTCAACCAAGCTAGTACGATTTCTGAGTCACTCCATCCGTAAAGTTGATAGTTTCATTTAGTTTTAGTGATTTACGTACTATTTGCATCAACCTTACCGCCAAACTTGTAGTACACAGTTCTAATCGTGGTAATGATAACGTTTTAATCGGCGCAACTCTATTTTTTGCCAATACCAGACGCATGGTTCTGAGACCGGTTTTGTCAATTGTACATAGGTGAATTACTGCCGCGTTTACTTTGTTTGATGCATCTGCAAAGTTCTGTGTTGAATAGTGAAGACATCTTGGAACTCGAATTTGTGTTAAATCCGATAAATAATTATAATATTTGTTCCATTGTTGTTTCAACTCATGACTCACATTATCATCCCAAATAAGACCCTCCAGCCATTATTTCTGTATTATTATTTTACCTGTTATGATTATTGGAGCTAGCCAACCTAACGGATCAAGCAACTTGGTGATTTGTGATAAAATTGTTCGTTTCGAACAAATTTGTGATAGCGGTCAAAAATTCACAGAATAATAACATACATCTGCTTTGGGATTCCAAATAGTTTCCAAGATACGTACTTCATCTTCATGATCTGAAACTATCGGCAACAGTTTCTCTAGCTCAATCATAGGTATTGCTGATATTAATTCCTGGGCATTCGACATCCATTTTCTTAACGGAAAACCATCACGATTCATAAGTTCTATCATATACTGTTGAATTTGTAAGGCTGACTCTATATCTTCGGCTCCTGAAAGCAGATCATCTACATAAAAATCTGACATAGTGATTTGTGAAGCTAGTGGAAAGTTTTGTGCTTCATCACGGGCTAATTGTTGCATTGTTCGTGTCGCTAAATATGGTGCACTTTTCGTTCCAAACGCGAAGGTTAACAATTTGTAATTTTTAACGTTTTCGTTGGTGTTTTCACACCACACTGTGCGTTGGTAATTAGCATATTTCTCGTCAACTAAAACTTGCGGATACATTTTTTCTACATCTGCTATGAAAGCAATTTTATGTTTGCGCCATCGGATGAATAGTTGCACTATTTCGTCTTGAATGACCGGGCCCTTAAACATCATGTCATTTAAGGATGTTCCACTTTCTGTCAATCGTGACGCATCGAAGACCACTCTCAGTTTTGTAGTGGAACTGGATTTCGTTACGACTCCATGATGCGGCAGATAACATGTTGTGTGTTTGATTTGATCATATTTCATAGCTTCGTGATATATGATGGGTATCATGTGACCTAATTTTAGATACTCGTTAATTACTAAACAGTTCAGTTTTGAACTTATTATCTCGTTCGAATCTAGCTTCTAGTTGATGAAGTCGGCGAATTGCAATGTTTCTCGACGCTCCCAAATGTCGTTCGAGCGTGGATTCTCGTAATGGCAGTGACACTTGATAACTTTCTGTTGGGAGTCTAATACTTGTTTCTTTGAAAATCTGTTCACATTTAAGTTCTTCTTCTGTTAACCTATTAACATTCTGGATTTCTTCTATTTTCCAAAACATTTTTACTTGTTCTTCCAGCTTGTGAGTTAAATGGTAGTTGGCTATGGTTATGTTTTGTGATGTAGCTTTGTGAATTTCGCCCGATAGAATTCAACCAAATATTGTATATTGAGCTAATGGGGTACCCTCTGTGCTCTTTTTTACACCAGGTAATATAATTTTATTGAAAATTTCGGCTCCCAAAAACAGATCAATAACTCCAGGTTGATTGAAATGGGGGTCCCCTAATTTTAAATCCACTATGTGCTCCCACTTCTTATAATTGATTCTTGACGGTGGTAACATTTGAGTTAGTTTTCTCATAATGAATCCTTCTACGTCAATAAAATGTTCACCCACTAATGATTTTATGGTGAAAGTGGTTTTATTATTAATTGTATGGTTGTTGTCTTTTCCAATGCCTTGGATTGTCGCACTGACAATTTCTTTATTTAAATTTACTCTTTGCACTATTTTCTCGGTAATGTAGGATGCTTGAGATCTTTGGTCAAGCAAAGCACGCACTATGATTTCCTTTCCAGAAGAATGTATTACTTTGACCAAAACAGTGGCCAGCAAAACTTGTTTATTTACTTTGGTTAACACCACAGTATTAAGTTCGTTAGCATTGGAAGGTATATTCTCAGATAAGCTGTTTTCAGATGAAGGTTGGAAACTAGGACTGTTAACATTTAGAACATGATTAGTTGACTGCACATTAGACTGCACTTGTATTCGATTATCCTTTTTTGGTAAATTAATCAAGGTATGGTGGGGCTTTTGAAACTCGTGACATGTATGTTTACTTGCACATTGGGGAACTCTGTGACCTTCATTTAAACAATTCCAGGATAATGACTTGGTTTTGACGAATTCGACACGTTTCTGAAAGGTAAGCTTCTTAAAATTTTCACATTTTATCAGACGATGGGAACCTTTACACACATAACATCACTTGTTGACGTGACATAAAAGCTCTTAGTGTCAGGTTGTCTAATCTCTCTTGATTTGATTGGGTTTGGATGGTTGCACTGCACACTTTCCAGTGTCCGAAATCTGTTCTCCAAAAATTCTTTAAATAATGTGAATTCTGGACCAGTTCCTGAATCTCCAATTCCCACAACTGCTGGGTCCTAAATGGTAATTTTTGAACCAGCAGAAATATCAAAATGCTATTCCAATTTTCCACTAAGATGTTTACATTTTTGAGAGAGTGGAGGTCTGCATTGGTAGTGTCGAGCATACTCTTGATTGCCAGTGCGGACTCACTTGTAATTTGCGGTTTATTCAATAACTGTTTCAGTTGGGTGTTCACCAGTACTCGCTTGTTTTCATATCGATCGGTGAGTATTGCGATTGCAGAGCTGAAACCTGTTTCTTCGAAATTCAAATGCTGGATGAGAATCGCTGCAGTTTTTAAAATGTTTAACTTCTGGATGTTTGACATTGTATTGCAGGAAGTACGCGTCTAATGGGTTCTTGAAAGCAGGGCAACTTTCATAAGTGCCGTCAAAAAGAGGTACATTTAAGCGTGGTGGTGCGAAATCCTGCTGAACTGAAATCAGTGGCGCGTTTAAGTCCATGCTTCCCCTAATTAATTTATCGTGTGCATCCTTAAACTCCGGTTGAAGGTCAAAATAAATTTCCAAATTTTTGACCATGTTTCCGTTTTTAGGTAATCGCCGTTATCATCCATGGCAACTAGACTAGTGTGTATTTTTCCCGAGTCTTCGTACCTTCTTTCTAGTAAGGCCAGTCTTGTTTCTAAATGACTGCCTCGCAACCGAGAGCCTAATTCTGTATAACTGCTTTGGAAAATTTGCAGATTTCGTAAATTATTCTCCTTTGTATTTGATTTTGTCTTTGCCATCGTTTGATATTAATTGCTATCGTATTTGTTTTAAGAAAATATTTTCTTTCTTTTAAATAATGGTTAATCTTTCTTGATTTGTATTATATTTTTATAGGTTTATTGCATATTTTAGATTAGGAAAAATTTAAAAATATTTTTTTTAAATGTTAAATGAATATTTCATTAAATGTTAAATGTTTTAAAATATGTATTAAAAATTTTAAAGTAAATTCAAAATGGTTTATTTGTTTTATATTATTTTTAAATTTTTTTTTTTAGAATGTTAAATGGTAAATTATCTTTTATTGAATGTTAAATAATTTTTCTTTTTTTAAAATGTTAAGAATGTTGGTTTTTTTTGTTTATTATATATTATTAGTGTAACAAATTGGAAAGGACTTACTTTTGTGTAGGTTCCTTTTTCTGCTTCACACCACCGAAACCGAAATGCGCGCGCTTTTTGACTGCACCGTTGTTAAAACCGATTACCGTTTATGTTAATAATTTTTAAATATTTTAAAATAATAATATTAAATGCTGAGTGGTTTTAACTTATAATTAATACTTTGATTTAACTTAGATAATTAATTTAATTCTATTGATCTGTTAATTTTTGTTTAAAACAACTACTTTTTTTCAATTTTATCGCCCTATGCACTTTTAATTTTTTCCTATATTTTTTTTGTTATATATATACCAAAATTATATATTTAAAGTCATTGTTACTGTTCTTGCAAATTTGTCACCCAAATACAATTTCTTTTTTCACACCTTTGTTTTTTCTAGTTTATTAGTATAATTATATTTTTTGTTACACCACAAATTTTTTAATTTTTCCTTTTTACACTTTCCTTTTTTTTGTTTTTTTGCGAGGGTAGGTGGGAATCATCGAAAGAGTGAAAACGTACTAGAAACGAATTTCCATAAGCCGAATTCTGCCATCTGCGAATTTGAACTACATAGGGATTGGCAGCAGAGGCTATCCTTGTTTCCTTTTGGAATGCTTTGAGAGGAGGCATCAAACTTTTAATCTCGTTAGAGCAAGAACCCAACCCTATAAGGTATCTATAAAACAGGGTAAGTGTTTCTGTTAGGCGCCGTAGACCGAGTGGAGAGAGGGATATCATTGGGATAGATATTGGGATCATTTATTAGACGAATTGCTCTATTTTGCACTTTATCGAGAAATCGCAATGCCTTATTGGAGGGTCCTGCCCAAATATGTGCATTGTACTCCATCTTCGGTCTTATATATGTTTTATAGATATTTAGGAGATCAGAAGATGATCAGAAGTACAACGATACAGGAAACCCATACACCTAGATCCCTCTTTGATTGGATCAAAAATATGATTGGACCAACTTAATTTTTGATTTAGATCCATGCCCAAGATGTTGAGCTCACCCGCATGTTGCAAAACCTCCTCTTGAAAAGTTAAAGTTGGGATTGAAGTGTTTCTTTTCCGAGAGACTAAACAGCACTGGGTTTTCTTAGAGGTAAAGTCGACTCTGTTGATTTTGCCCCAATTAGAAATTTTGTCCAAGTCGAGATTTAGCTCAGGTGAAGCAGAATATTTACTGTCGTTGTCATCATAAGAAGCAACGAGCGCGCTGTCATCTGCAAAACTATGGATTGGATTGGAGGTTATACTTAAAAGATCGTTTATAAATATTAGGAAAAGTATCGGAGAGAGAACAGATCCTTGAGGGACAACAGCATTAATTTTGAATTGGTCTGAAGAATAATCATCGACCAGAACACGAATCGAACGATTCGAAAGAAAATCTCCAATCCATTTTACAAATACACCACCGAGTCCCATTGATTTGCATTTAGAAATTAAAGCATCATGCCAAACTCTGACAAAAGCTTTAAAAATATCCAAAGCGACAACATCGGACTCCTCTGAATGGTGGAGGCTGATGTTGAGCCTTCCATAGAGGCATGTCATGAGATCACCTGTTGACCGATGGGTTCGGAGCCCATATTGACGATCATGAATTAATCCTTTGTTATGTAGATATTTCAGAAGCATTCTATTTATTAAATTTTCCATTATTTTGGAGAGGACCGAAGTGATAGCAATAGGGCGGTAGCTTCAGAGATTGCTTTTCTCTTCCTTTTTAAGGATGGGATGTATGTGCGCTGTCTTGCACTGAGTAGGATATCTACCCGAAGAGAAGGATAAATGGAAGAGATTGCGCAATGGTTTCGCAATAGTAGAATAAGTATTTTTTAAAACTGTGGCAGTAATGCCATCCGAGCCGGCTGACTCTTTTGTATCCAAATTTTTAAGAACTTTAAGAACTGCATGATTTCTGAAAAAATTCTACCTAAGGAGCAGTTAACCTCGGGAAGAATGCATGGTCTTTGTGTTGACTGGGGCAATGTTGAATTGGACGCGAAATGTTTGGCAAATAAATCTGCTTAATACAATAGAATAAAATTTGTTCGCCGCTTAATATCCGACTCAAAGGACCAAAAAAATGTTGTAAAAAAAATAGCACTTATTCTCTTTTTAATATAAAAATTAAAATCCTGTATTTTAATCTTTATATTTAATTTTCTCGACAAAATTATTTCGTTAGAACTTTTCTCCCTTTTATACTGCACTTTAGTGTTTTAGTAAGAAAATAAAAAAAAACAACGTAATAATTATTTATTCTATTTCTAATTTTAATTATTTTATTTCTAATATCGCTTAAAATTACAACCGTAATTTTTTACAAAATTATAAAATTGAAAGTTAAAAGAAATTACAACGGTCAAGTTCATTGACCTATATTCATTTTACATAAGAAAAAAATAGTATATAATAAAATAGTATCTAACAAAATTGATGATTACATAAAATATTAAGAACCGATTTTAATCAATAATTACTTAACGAAAGTGCATAATTAATTTAATATATGAAATTTTATTTAATAATGGCAGCACTCGTTTAACTTACAATAAAATTCATTTATTATGTAATATAATTATTAATTGTCAAAAATATAAACAATGAAACAAATTGGAATGCAAGCTTGGTAAGCATTTTGAATTACAATTTAAATTACAATTTTTATTTTATATTTTATTTGTTTTAGTTAAAATTATGATTTTAGAGTAGCATCCTAAGGTACTGGACGTCAAGATACTGGTCAATATTGCTTGTGGAGATGTTCTCTGGAAGTCAGATAAGTACAAAAATAATTTTAATTCGTAATTGATTCTTTGTTTCTTCTTTTTAGATGAACGAGAAACCAGCAAAATATGATGACTGCAGAAACAGATGCAATGTTGAAGTTTTATCCCGCCCAAAGGTTTTGTTAAGAAATCTGCAATCATCTTTGATGATGAAAGGTATAAAAATTTCAGTTCTCCATCTTTTTGTTTTTCTCTGCAATAATGATATTTGATATGTGTTTAGATCTTCCGTGGTTAAAACTATCCTTACTCAATTTTATGCCACTCTGATTGTTGCATTGTATTATTGTTTGCTCTTTATAATATGACTTAAAGAAAAGTTATTTTTATTAATAATATTACGTAATTTTATTAATAATAATAGTAATAATTTTCTTAAATCTATTACTTCCCAGTAGCTTTAATCATAATGATGTATTCAGCTTCCATAGTAGAAAGTGCTACGCAACTTTGTTTCTTCGATTTCCACGGTGCACCTGCCATCATTATTAATTAACCCAAACAATAACAATAATAGTAATAACAATAAAATAATAATAACAATAATAGTAATAATAATAATAATAGTATTAATAATAATAATAATAATAGTAATAATAATTATAATAATAATAGTAGTAGTAATAAAACAATAATTATAATAATAATAATAATAATAATAATAATAATAATAATAATAATAATAATAATAATAATAATAATAATAATAATAATAATAATAATAATAATAATAATAATAATAATAATAATAATAATAATAATAATAATAATAATAATAATAATAATAATAATAATAATAATAATAATAATAATAATAATAATAATAATAATAATAATAATAATAATAATAATAATAATAATAATAATAATAATAATAATAATAATAATAATAATAATAATAATAATAATAATAATAATAATAATAATAATAATAATAATAATAATAATAATAATAATAATAATAATAATAATAATAATAATAATAATAATAATAATAATAATAATAATAATAATAATAATAATAATAATAATAGTAATAATAATACAAAAAAAAAACAATAATTATAATAATAATAATAGTAATAATAATAGCTGCTACAGTAGAGCCATCTTTGGTTATATCATGCAAGTAAGGTGTAATATACCGCTGCACGTTGTAATCCACTGATGGCGCTAACTCTGTGGTAAAATAATAATAATAATAATAGTAATAATAATAATAATAATAATAACAATAATAATAGTACAATAATTAAATAGTATAATAAATAGTACAAAAAATATAACAATAATTATAATAATAATAATAATTGTAATAGTAATAATAACAATAATTATAATAATAATAATAGTAATAATAATAATAGCTACTACAGTGGGGCTATCTTTGGTTATATCATGCAAGTAAGGTGTTATATACTGCTGCACGTTGTAATCCACTGATGGCGCTGACTCTGTAGTAAAATAATAATAATATTAATAAGAATATTAATACCAATAATAACAGCCGCTACAGTGACAGTGGGGGTTGCCTTCAATAATTACCTCATGTAGTAATATATATACTACTACTACATGTTGTAACTGTTGTGACGGCTTTAGTCACTGTTAGCAAAATAATAATAATAGGCGGATTCATTGTTTCCTTACAGTCCCACTCCCAATTCCAATGTTTCCGTATCCATTTTCCTATCCTTTCCTATCCCTACTCCCTATCCAATATACTGCGTTCGCTGGTAAGGGTTTCATCCCACCTTATTGGCTAAAGGGGGAGGTGGGTTTAGTCAGTAAGAATCTGACACTACCAAGGGGAAATTCTTGGTGTCTTTGGAAGAGTCCCACCTCCCTTAGGAAAAAAAACAAGATTTTCTTGGACATTGTTCTGCTGTTAGTTTAATGTTATTGTTCATTTGTTTACTTTCTGGTTTTGCATCTTTCATTCGAAATTTTTCTATGAGTTTTTCTATATAACTCCTTTGATTTATTTCAAAATTGCCAGTATTATTTTTGTGTGTTACCGATATTCCTAAGATTTGACTCACTTTTTCTAAATCATTTCTGTCTTATTATTTATATTATTATTTAAATGCAAGTAACCGCTTTGTTTCGTTTAAAAAATTCAAACATGTTGAAGCTATCAATAAGTCATCAACATATACTACAATTATTACTGTCTTATTATTTTTATTCATAAAGTACAAACATGGGTCTGCCAAAGATTGAATCATACCAATATTCCTTAAGTGCTCATTCAATTTTATATGCCATCGATGACTGGCTTGTTTCAATCCATACAAAGGCTTTAAAAGTTTGACAATTTTATTTGAAATTTTAATGTATCGTCATTCAGATCGATTTGGACAAAGGCCATAATGACTTCCATTTGATGTAGGTCCATTTCTTTATTGGCACAAATTGCAAAAAGTGTTCTGATTATATATCTTTATAATCAGAACACTTATTTAGAGAATATATATCTTTATAATCAAAAGCTTCTTTTTGTTCGCACCCACTTATTACAGTCTTGCTTTATACTTGTCAATTGTTCCATCATCTTTGTACTTAATGCAGTATACATATATAAGACACTTTTATCTTTCGGGCATTCGACCACCATCCAGGAATTGTTTTAATTTAATGAAGATAATTCATTTTCCATGGCTTCTATCTATTTGTCGCTTTGTGAGCTTTTAACTGCTTCTTCAAAAGAAATTGGATCAGCATTATTGGGTGGTTTTCTTTTTCTCATCAGAGCAGAGTCAAAGCTGTCAAGTAAAAAAAATGTGTTTCTTTTTATGCTCAGATTATCCCTTTTGTATTACTCTTTTAACTCGGAGTGTGCTCAGAGTGCGATGTGTGCGCTTGTAAAAATTTCCCAGATTTCACAGAGTTGTTAAAATATAGAACGTCAAATTAAGAATAAAATAATAAAAACGTCACTAAAAAAAAATCTCGTGCATTTTATTAAATTTAATTAATTTTATTAAATAATATTTTACATAAATTAACTTTGTTTCATTTTATTTCTTAAATAAATTCCTTTTACAATTACAGTTTTGCATTCAAAATAATGAAAATAATATGGATAAAAATTGATAATTTGTGCTCTGAGCGTTTTTTTTAACTCAGCGGTCAGCGGTCAGAGTTAAGATAAAAGTTTGCTCTGAGCGCTCGACACCTGCTTTGAGCATTGATCTGATGAGAAAAATAAAAACGCCCATTTATACATGCTAAATTTTTGTTTTCAGTTTCCTGGGTCTCCCTTTCTTCCCAGTTCTTAAAATTTTTGGTCGTCCTCTTTTTTCTAATTTTCTTATATTTTCTTCACAATCTGAACCTATTTCATAAATTATATCTTCACAATTTGAACCTTTCCCAACCATAACATCTTCATCATTTTCTAACTTGCTGCCATATGTTATATCATGTTCACTTTCGTCTGAGCAAGAAAAATATTCGCTAAAACTTTGAAAAGGCGTTTCCTGCTCCAATTGTTCATTTCATTCTTAATTTGAGCTGTTTCAGCAATTGTTTCTTTTTCCAATATTTTTCTTAACTTTATCCAAATTCTAAATTTTCTGATTTTTCTACTATAGCGGAATTTTTTCTTTTTCAGATTGACATGTTTCAGGTTTTAGATAAATAAAATTTTCTTGATTTGCAATTACCAAAAATTTAACGTTTTGGCTTTTTAAAATATTATTTCCATGACCATTCCACAGCCTATAACCTTTTGACTTTGCAATAGCCGACAAAATAATATTTTTCACCACATTCTTTAAATTTTGTATAATTAGGCCCTTTATTGAAAGCATTTACTGTACATCCAAATGTTTTAATAAATGTCCTTGATAAAACTTGTTGGGTATCTATTTCTGACGAATACTGCTATATTTATAGCATCAAACTGGTAAACTGGTTTTCATCAACATGCATCGGCTCATCTCAAGCAAGGTTCGATTGAACCTTTCGTCAATGCCGTTTTGTTGCGGTGTATATTGTATCGAAAGTTGGTGCTTAGTCGCTTGTTTTTCCAAATAATTTTTGAATTCATCTGATAAATACTCCTTAGCGTTATCTGTTCCTAACCTTTTGATTTTCTTGCCGGTTTCACGTTATGCGTATATTTCAAATTGCCTGAAAGCGTGAAATACTTCGCTTCTGAATTTAAAAAATTTAACTTTGACATATCTGGATTGTTCATCTACAAATGTTATGAAATACCTGGCTCCACCCAACGACTTCTCTGAAAAAGTTCCACAAATGTTAGAGTGTACAGTTATTAGCAACTCGGTTTCTGGGTTCGTTGCTTTTTGGTAAGATTGTTGATTTATCTTTCCTTTGCCACAAATTAAACAGGTTATTTCATCATTTTGAAGTCCTTGAACTAATACTTTATTATTCATCTTTCGTAAGTCATTGAAGTTTAAATGACCTAATCTTTGGTGCCATTTCTTTATGTCGCATTTTAGTTGATTTAAATATGTTGACACATCCGAGTAATTTTTAATAATTTACAATTTATCTTCTTTATATACTTTTAAAATTTCACTCTGTTATTGTTTACTATAGAGCAAATTCTTTTCCAAAATTGACTTTATATCCATTTTCTACTGCTGTAGACACTGATAATAAATTATATTTAAATTTTTGAGCATAAATTACATTCTTTAATAAAATTTTATCAATATTGGTACCATATGTTTATACCCGTACGATAAGTATCGGATATAATAAAATTACTCCTCCGTTTGTAACACCTCGAAATAAGCGAGCTAGATATACTTTCAGAGTTATGGATCGGATCAGAATCAAATTCTGAGTCGATTAAGCCATGTCCGTCCATCCGTCCGTCAGCACGCTAGCTTAAAAACTAAAAAAGCAAGAATCTTGAAATTTACACAAAACATTCTGGAAGCAATTTATAGGTCCCAATTTTTTTTGGTATATACTAAAATACTAATTTTATTTTTAACAACTTTTTTCTGTAGCCCCACCCGTTACAGAGCTACAGCCCTTCCAAAGTTCGAAAAATCTCTATATTTAAACTGTTATAACACAAACTCTATAAGGTATATTTTCAATCTCAAAATTCCTAACGATAGGTACTGTTATGATATTTACAAACATATATATAATAAATATATACTTATGCTATTTGGTGTCTTAATTTACCGTTATGCGAAACTGAATTATTGCAAAATCCTGTAACCCTTCTATCTTCTAAACGGTTTAAGTTGAAAACTTGAAATTTTGACAGAAGTTAAGTATGAAGTATAAGTATGAAAATAAGTATGAGTCATTTCAGAAATTTTTTTTGTATCATCCTCCGTTTAGGATCTGTAGGGGGTCAAAAACTGAAAATTTCCTATTTTTAAACACCTGTAACTTAGGCACCTGTAAAAATTTTTCTTCGGCAAGACAAAAAATTGAAAGCTCCAATAATATATTTTTATGTGTGTTAATGATTTCTTTTAATTGTATATGGTTCCTAAGTTACAGCCCCCTAAAATTGCAAAAAGCCATATTTTCAGATGTATATATCTCAGGCTCTGGGTAGTAGTTTTACAATCTTCCAAATGGTTTAAATTAGAAACTTGAAATTTTGACAGAAGTTAGATTTTTGAAAATAAATATGAGTCATTTCAGAAATTTTTTTGTATCATCCTCCGTTTAGGATCTGTAGGGGGTCAAAAACTGAAAATTTTCTATTTTTAAACACCTGTAACTTGAACATCTATTAAAATTTTTTTGAAGTAATACATAAAAATTAAAGCTTCAACATTATACTCTTATTTCTGTTAACAACTTTTTTTAATAATATAGGGTTACTTTATAGTGGACGAAAGTGTTACTTGATTTTTTCAAATTTTCTAACAAATTTCTTTAGCGAATTTTTTGCATTTTGTTTTATTCGATAATTTGAAATTGTTGAGGATATAATGCCTAGTACAAAAAAATGTAAATAAATAAACAACATAACGGTTGCTTGAAGAATTTTTATTTATACGATATTGATATACATACATACTTATATAATATCATGTTTATTTACATATCGTATATGTCACTGATGAATGAATGATAAGAGTATAGATGTATTTACACGCCGTATTTACATAAACATATATGTATTTTATTGTACTTATAAAAAATTATTCTATGAATGGAAATATTTTTAAAGAAATATTGCAATGTATGGCGATATACTTATAACAATATAAATATACTATGTGCTCATTAATATAATATAATATTTAAAATTATATTTACTATTTTGTAGTAAGTAAATTTAAAATACATATGTACATTTACCGCTTAGTATTAAATGGTACTATAGAATATTTGAAAAAGTTTTAGATTGATAATCGTTATATGGAAGGTTAGAATCTGCTTTTGAAGAATGTATAAACATATAGTTTGAATATAATATGTACAACCCATAGTTCTAGAAATTATAAAATTCACCCAAATTATTTTAAAATACTAAAATATTAAATAAAAAATAATATTGTAAGCAGAGTGACAGGTTGTGAACATACTAACGGTTCGTACGGGTATCTAAGAGTTGACAAAGGCAACTGTATTCTTTCTCGTTTTGATCAAATCTTTCTTTATTATGAAACTTATTTCCATTTTTAATATGTGTTTTTACTTTGCCTTTAGAAAAGAAAGAATTTCTTATTACATCACTTTTAATGTTATCCTTAGTCCATCGATGATTCCATAAGTTTTCTTTCGATTTTTAACACTCAACCTCCCTATTTGATCAACTGTTATTTGAAAATTTTTAATATGCTCCTGCATATTTTCATACTCCATACATACTTTCATTTCATGGTTTCTTTTTCATTGAAAATAGTCTTCTATAGAACATACACGTCATTGCTGGTCCTTTAGATTTATATAGATTTCCCATTGTAGTCCAAACTTCTTTTGACGTGTTTGCTTTCTTAATATAATAAAGTTGATTTCTCTTTCACACTTAAAATTATCATTGCCAGAGCTTTCTGATCTTTTGCATCGAATTTTGCTGCATCTTCTGCATCTTCTTCACCAAAGTGTCTTTTAAATACGCCATTTGTATAATTCCACAGATCATTACAAATTAAAACACTTTTTCACTTGCACTTCTCACGATTCATAGTTTTCGCCATTTAGTTTTTCCATATTTGTACCAGTTGGTTTATCCATTATTTATTACTTTAAATTTACTTCAGAATTGCAAATAAATATATATTCTCTACAAAAAAATATTATTTAAATTTCTTATTCAATATGAAACTCCAAAAACAATATTATTTAATTCCTTATCCAATATATGAAACTTCAAAAACAATTTTTTTTTTTTTTCTTTACCTGTTTTTTTTTTTTTTATTTTTTTTTTTATTTTTTATTTATTAAAATAAACAGAGATAGGCAGTATAAAAAACTGGTATAAATCTCTCCTTATAACTAACTTATATTCTAATACAATATATTAAGATATTGTTTAATATAACACATTATAATACATTTTAAAATTATCTTTACATTTCAATTTAAATTTTTATTTTTTCTTACTTTTTTTTTTCTTTTTTATTTTTATTTTTTTTTAATTAACTTGAGTAGATAATGCTTTCAATCGTTTTTTAAATACTCTTATGTTTGGGGCATATTTTATATTGTTACGAAGACTGTTGAAAACTTTTAGACAGTTGAACATAACATCTCTTTTACCCTTTTCCGTCCGGGTAGCTCCGAGTCGAAAATGCTCTTCACTCCTTGTGTTGTAATTATGGATTGAATCATTTGTTTGTAGTCTAAGGTTGCTTTTCATTAAATTAATTGATAATTTATAAATCAGCTTACAGTTTTCTAAAAATATTGTTTGTTCAACAGAGGGTAATTTGCAATCAGAATACAATGATGTTATTGAGTAATCGTAAGGTAGTCTGTATAAAATTTTTATGGTTCTATTAATGAGGACGGTAACCGAGTTTATAATAATTTTGGAACATTGACTCCAAATTGTGATTAAATACCGCATTTTGAATTGGATGTGAGAGTAAAATACTAACTTTGCTACATGTTCACTTAATCTAGGACATCTTCCAATTGCACCAATTATTGACATTATAGATTTTTTTAATTTTTCAGTATGTATTTTCCAAGCCAGGTCTTCATCAATGTATAAGCCCAAATATTTGGCTGATTCAACTCTTTTTATCGGTTGTTGATTGATGTTGATTGATAAATTAATATTTGCTTTATTTTTTTGCTTGAATAATATGAACTCAGTTTTGGAAACGTTAATTGTTAATCTGCTAAATTTTAACCACTCGCTGACTTTATGTAGGTCACTATTGATGATTTCTTCCAGTTGATTGGTGTTTTTGCTTTTAAATAAAATTATTGTATCGTCAGTAAATATTGAATAATGCCCCTTTAGTCCAATTTGGTTGAAACTATTTACATAAGCTAAGTAAAGAATTGGACCAAGAACTGTGCCCTAAGGAACTCCAATTGGTAAACTTGCTTCTTCACTAATGGAATAATTTATTCTCGTTTTAATTTTACGATCTTCCAAATAGGACTTAAATAGATTAGCTGCAATTTCTCTAATACCAATATTAAAAAGATTATTTAGTAGTATATTATGATTCACTGTGTCGAATGCTTTTTTTAGGTCTAAAAGGATAGCAACAGCGTAGTTGTTGTTATCTAATGCCGTGTTTATAAAATTAACAACTTCGACTGCAGCTGATTCTGTACTACTTCCATTTAGAAAACCAAATTGGTGATCGTCAATTAGATTGGAGTTAGAAAGGAACATAATTAGACGACGTTTAATAACTTTTTCAATGATTTTAGATAGACAATTTGTTAAAGATATTGGTCTATAGTTGTTACAGTCTGCATTATTTCCTGATTTATAAATGATATACATTCTTTAGCCGCATCTGGAAATTCGCCAGTATGTAAAATTTCATTTGTTATATCAGCAAGTTTGTTGGATATTAAATGCCCGATAGATTTGATGTGTTTTATTGAAATACCGTCAGGTCCAGGCAATGAATTAGATTTAAAAGTGTTTATGATTTCCATTATTTCATTGCTATTTGTTGCCATAAGGAATATTTTATTCTCATTTGTGAATAGATGTGGACCTATTTCATTATTTACTTGGTTGCTAAATTTTTTGTCTAAAACGCTTCCAATGGTAGCAAAATGATTATTTAAAATGTTTGCTGCTTCTAAATCAGATTTAGAGATGTCACCGTTGCTATTAGTCAAATAAATTTTCAGTTTCCCCTTGGAACTATTAAGATTTAACTGTTCGTTAATAACTTTCCACATTTATTTGGGATTTGTGGCTTCACTTATTTTTTTTTTTTTTTCTTTATTATAAATAATATAATATACATAGTATACAATGTTTCATTTGAACAAAATTTTTGAATATATACAAATATTTGTTTTATATTTTACAAAATATTAGTTTTTAAATTAAATTATAATTTAGTTGTATTAGTCTAATTCTTATTTAAATGAGCTAAAGTATACATTATTTATATTAAACTTAGTAATATTCAATTACGACCTTAGCCTAAGCTGTATGGTCTCATATTATTTTAATTTCATTTTAATTTTAACGTTTATAATTGCAATCTTAATTTTAAATCTCAAATATTATATTTAAATTTCAACTTTTATTTTAATATGCTTATAAAATTCTCTTATATATATGTAATTTTATTAAATAAATTTACCAATGTTCATGCAAAACAATAAATGAAACTACTATAATGCCATTGACTCTAGATATGAGAGCTCAAAATATGCTCAATTATTTTTTTTTTTAAAATATGCAATTTATCAATGAGTTTTAATTCAAGTGGTAGTTCATTATACTGTTTTAAACTAATATATAAACAATTTTTTTTTTTGTTTTTCAGTTCTGAACAAAGCAAGATAAAAATTAGATTGGTTCCGAGTGTTTCTGTTATGTATATCAAAATTTTTATTCAGGATAAAATTATGTTTGATTTCATTGAAAATTATTTTAAAAGCAATTAAATACAATTCACGTTCACATAAATTACTAAAGCTAATATAAGGGTTAGCGTATAACAAATTAGTAGGATGCCTTCTTGGATAGTTATGAATAATTTTGATCGCCCTTTTATTAAGTATGTCTAATTTATTTATATAAGATTGCGATGCTCTGCTCCAAATGGGAGTCAAATATATAAAGTGAGATTTTATATATGAGCAATAGATTTGATACATGCTTTCTTTATTTAAAAATTTTTGTAAACGTTTTAAGATAAAGATATAAGGAACGGTTTTTTTTATTACAAAATTAATGTGATCATGCCACTTTAATTTGTTATCTATTATAAGACCAAGATAATTAAAGGATTCTACAATTTCTATAATATTATTTCTGAAATAAAAAATTTGAATCACTAAATTTTTTGTTTTGAAATAGCATAATTTTAGTTTTTTTAATATTCAGAGCAAGACGATTTTTAGTGAGCCACTCATCTATAATATTAAGATCATGATGAATAGCATTTCTCATTTCTTCCTCATTAGTTTCGGCGTATTTTAATACAGCTTCGTCCGCATATAATTGTATGGATCCTTTTAAGTTTAAACGGGATATGTCATCAATATAAATTTTAAATAGAAGAGGACCCAAAATTGATCCCTGAGGAACCCCTTTACTTATTACCTTGGAACTGCTTATAACATCCCCTATACGCACTTTTTGTATCCTATTCGTGAGATATGATTTAAAGAATGCTATGTGATTAGAGTTGTACTGCATGTTGGAGAGCTTTAAAAGAAGAATGTCATGGTCGACACAGTCAAATGCTTTTTTCAGATCGAGAAAAACACAACAAACATACTTTTTGCTGTCCATGTTTTTGGAAACGAAGTCTGTTAGGCTTAGACAGGCCGAAGTTGTGTTAGATTTTTTTTCAAATCCGTATTGTTCTTCATGTAATATGTTATTATTTATTAAAAATCTATCTAACCATGCCTTAGTTATTGTTTCAAAAATTTTTGAAAACGCACACAGTATGGATATAGGACGATAGTTATTTCGGTCTATGTTGCTTCCACTTTTAAAAATTGGTGCTACAATAGCATTTTTGAGTGTGGTTGGGAAGACACATGTTTGAAACATTGCGTTAATAAATTTGACCAGCACTGGAATTAAATAATTGGCAAATTTTTTGATAAATTTTGCCGAAATACAATCATAGCCGGTTGCAGCTGCAGGTCTTAACATACTTATTACAGTTTTTACCTCCTCACTATTTGTTGGGGTTAACTGAAATTGCTCATACATATTTCTAACAAATCTGCTAATATATTCACGATCAATTGGGTCGTCTGGAATATTTATTTCAGTTGTAACATTAACAAAGAAATCATTCATGATATTTGCAATTTCTTGCTTATTATTAATATTTTCAGTATTATGTTTGATTTCCCTAATGTTAGTAGGAGAAATATGTTTATTATACATTATTAATCTATAAATATCCCATAGTTTTCTGCTATTGTTTGGATCAGCAGCAATTTTATTAGAAAAATAATGTTTTTTGGCTTCAAGTATTAATTTGGATACTTTGTTTTTATGTAGGCGATATAGATCTTCTATATGCTTATCATTTGGATATTTTTTCCTGAATTTTAGATAGGAGTCCCTAATTTTTATTTCATTAATTATATTATCCGTAATCAACTCTTTTTTCTTTTTCTTGTTTTTTATAGGAATTGTTTTAGTGTAATTTTTTACTAGAGTGGTTAATTTACTTACAAAGTAATCAAAGCTATTGTGCACATTAATAGTGGACCAAAACTGATCATTGGCAATCTTATCAAACTCAACAACTGTTTTAAATTGGTTTATTTTCTCTTTATATGGTTTCTCATTCATGCTTATTAAAAACATTTGATGGTCGGACATAGAGGTATCAACTACATGGAAAGAGTATTGTTTTTGTATCATATCTGTAAAAAAATGATCTATCACCGTTTTTGAGGTATTCCCAATTCTAGTGGCGAACTCCTCTGTAACTTTATTATAGATTATGAATCCATTAATCAAAAGCGTGTTGCAATAAGTTATGATATCATGATTTTTTTTATTCAATAAATTTAGATGATTAAAATCTCCTATAACTAAAGATTGTTTAAAATTTGTTGTAATGTCATCTAGTTTATTCATAAATTCGTCTAACTTTGTTTCTTCTATATATTGAAAAAATATTAATGTTCTCTTTATGTAATTTAATTCCTAAAAAATTTGACTTGTGACATTCTTCTTCAAAAAGTATTGAACTACTAAAATAATCCCTCACATAGATAGCCACTCCACCATACGCATTTTCTCTATTTGAAAAATAGCCTGTGAATCCAGGTAAGTTAAAAAAACTGTTCTCGGATTTTCTTAACCAAATTTCTGTTAAAACGATAACATGTACTTCACACCCATAACTAATAATAAATTCCTCAAGATTATACAATTTGTTTCGAAGACTTTGAATATTAAAATATATTATGTTTAAATTACTTTTATAATTTCTTCCTAATTCATTTTGATCAACCCTCGTATAGTGCCAAACTTTTAAATTACTACTTATATTATCTATATCATTGCTCATTATCACAAGACAACACAATTGTTATTCCAGAATATTTTTTTTTTAATATATAATAAAAGAGATGACAAACCGGTAGTAGTCAGCTGTTGGAGATATACATTTGACAGAAATTAGAAAGAAATATATGAATAGGAAATCAGTTTTAATTAGTATCACACGCGGTAATGTAATTATTATTTTAGATTTTAATATAAAAATATTGTAGTAGATTATAAAAATAAATTTAAATATTTAAAAAATTAATTTATGTATTCTAAAATTATTGTAAATTGTAAATAATTGAAATTTCAAAATATTGTTACTTGCAAAAATAAATTTAAATATGTTAGAAAATAAAATATGTGATATATTATTGAAAAAATTGTAAAAATTGTAAAAAGTAAAAATATAGTTAAAAACATCAAAAAAATAATACATGTGATTTGTTATTGTAAATATTGTAAACTGTAAAAATAAGATTAAAAATGTGAAAATATAATATATTATGTGATTTGTTATGAAAAAATTTACAAAAAAGAATTTCATACTCAAAATATAAATAATAAAATTAGTAATAAGTATATAATATAAATATAAATAATAATTAGTATAAAGTATCTTTAAGCCATAGAAATTTAAGTTGTTCTGCAAGTTTAATGTTTTTAAGTAATAGTTTGAACTAATTTTTTGAAATAATAGGTTTGAAATAATATGTATGAAATTTATTAAGCTAAGCATGTGGCAAGATAGATATGCATATATGTGTTTATATATATATATAGAAGTACAGATGTTAAAATAAAAGTGTAAAAAAAATATATATCATATGATTTGTAATTATTGTAAAATATATTGTAATTTAAAAAATAAAAAATTATATAGTATATAAAATTAATGTACTTTTTATATGCAGAATTCAAATAAAAATTTTTATATGCAGAATTCAAATAATAATCTAAGTTATCTTTTAAAAATAATGTAATTCTTAAAAAAAAATTGTGAGATAGTTTATAGAGTTGAAAACAGAAAATATTTAATATTATAGTAACAAAATTTAAAGTTCTTAAGAAAAATATTAAAAATATTAAAAATAAGTATCCAGCATATAAATTTACCTCTTGCTCTTGTGAATGTAAGGTTCTGTAGTTACTTTTCAATGTTAAGAATTTTGTATAGATGATTAATGTCGTTTCTCGATGTAATCTTATGGACGATGCTAGTTTCATTTTTTCGCAGGCAAATAGTGTTATCTTTAACCCAAAGAAATTTAAATTGATTTGATAGTTTAATTTTTTTAGCTTCATGATATAGGCTGGACTGTAAAGATGATAGATGATGACGAAAGTAAATCTCCTTATTTCTATTATTATTAGTCAAATTTAATTCAGCTGTAAATAGGTGTGGATAGTTTCTTTTTTTTTCCTTCAGCTCTTTTTTAGAATTCTCAGATTTAAATTTAACTATGTATAAGATATCCTGGGAAACATTCTCACTAATCTTTTTTTTTCTAATTATTTCAATATCCAATATATCATCTTGATCAATTTTCGCATTAATTTTGCTGGCAACATCCATTAGGGTTTTATTTGGATTTTCTAGATTTGGAAGCCCGGCTATTACAACATTATTTTTTAAGGTATTTTGTATTGATTTATCAAGTACATATTCTAAATTATTCACTTTATTTTCTAATGTGGTAATACTGTGGATTTCTAATTCCAAATTTCTAATGTGGATTATTAAAGAAATTTTCCTTTGCTTGTTTTACCAGTTTTTGAGTAAAATTTTTGATTCTTATGTACTTATTTTGTAGATCCACGTTGTTCTTGTTTTTACGAAGTTTAGCGTAAAGTTTGTTTTTTTCTCTTTATTATGCTGAGTATAAAAGAGGTAATCCAAGGGTTTTGTTTTCTTCTTCTAACTGTTATGGTTGATGATGCCAATGATTTACTTTTCTTTAAACATTCCGTGAGTTCATTGTAAGAATTACACATTTGAACTTTGTGTGCGACTAAGTTTTGAAACATTTCCCAATTTGTTTTAACAATATTTACCCGTATCATTCGTTCAGGATTAATATCACATTTTTCAATACTAATATTCAATATTTTGTGATCACTAATAGGATTATCAGATGACTTGATCAATACTTTGAAAGTTTTAGAGCTGGAAATAACATGATCAATAATGCTTCCATGATTACAAACAGATTGACAATTGCAGTTAACGGCTAAACGTCCTCGTAACGGCTAAACTACAGATTGACAATTGCAGTTAACGGCTAAACGAGTAATTCCGCTTATAGTGGTGTTATTGCATATATTGAAATTATATGATTCAACTATGTTCTTATAAGCATTAGTAAGATCATTAATTGTAAGCAAATCAATATTGGTATCTCCCACTATAATACAGTTTTTATTAAACGTTTTAAGAAGGATTCCAAGTGAATTGACGTAATCATTCTTATCATTATCAGGTGCATTATACGTAGTAAAAATTTTTAGGTTAGGCTGACAGGTCAAGAATGTACTTCCACATACTCAGGGATTTCCATAAGCGGAATTTCAGATGAGTATATCCATGTTTCATTTAAAACAACAATATCTGGAATGTGCAATTTTATCATTAAAATTAGATCAACTAGTTTTTTTTCTCTTACTTCTAATATTTACATAGAGAATTTTTATTGATTTCTTTTTGTTAAAATTATTATTTCTGTCCGTCATTTTGAAATAGGGTTCATGTATTTATTCCAAGTTTCTCTACTTCTTTGAAGATAGTCTCTATATTTGTTGTCAATATGACTTCAGTATGAAATTAAATCTTCCTTAACATCCTCTTTGGCAATTCCAATTTTTTCATGGTATTTATAATACAATTTACAAAGTTCATGATTTGTAGGTAATCCATCTTGATTTATTAAAACTTTCAGATTTGTTTGCGGAAGACCATCATAACATATATCTTTTTTATCATGAAAGTATGATAAAAATAACCTTACGTTATGGTATATTCTATGGTATCTTAACGGTGCAAGCGCGTAAACGCTGTCACCTTCTAGAACTGCTTTACGTGTTAGTTTTACTGCAGGTGGATCAATTGGATCAAAAACAAAATTCTTTGAAGAATTATTCTGAGCAGATACAAGTTTATTTTTAGGATTTAGTGTTTCGCCCTTAACCCAATTCGAATAGTTGCTTGAACTCTTTTTGGTAATGTTAGTGATATCGTTATTATTATTACTATTACTTTTATTATTGCTACTAAGGTTGTAATCATAAATATTATCATTATTGTTGTAATTATTGCTATTCTTATTAGTATTACTATAATTATTATTATTGTTATTGAACGAATTTGATATAGCTTCAGTTATATTTTCAGTAGCCTTATTACAACCATTGGTTGATGTTGAAGCATCATTTACTGCTAAGTGATCAATTAAAATTGCGTTTTTGCTAATTGGTCTTTTATATTAGGACATTGAAAATTATGTGTGTCGTCTGTTGAATTATCGGTTGCAGTTTCGCTTAATTTTAATACAATATCTTTACTTATGTCACTATTATCTAACTTAATTGCTATAGCCTATTTTTTTTTTTATTGCACCAAGTTTATTTAAATAGACTGGACAAAGTTTGCTTAAAGTATCATGCTGTTCGTTGATGCCAAGCTTTAACCTCTTATTTGAAACTGAACAATTTATGCATTTTACTACTTTATCCTCTTTGCACTCGTTATTTTTACGATTTCGAAGACAATTAGAACGCCTTTCTTGATTATTGCAATTACTAGCCTTATGGTTAAAACCTTTGCATTTAAAGCATCTTATAACTCTCAAGGCGTCAAATACTTTACAGCGTTCCCAACCAATTGAGACTTTTTCATTTGCAATAGCTTTTGAAAATGATTCTCTGTCAATTTCGACAATTGCATTAAATTTTACCTCATTATATTTACTTTTCTTGTACATTTTTATTAATTTCATATCACTCACTTCGAGATACGGGTTTTGATCTTTTAATTTTTTTATCAATTCATTTTCAGTGTAGTTTACGCTTATGTGAACTATTTCAATTCTTGGTTTAAGTTCTAATGGGATTTTAACTTCGTAATTCACCTTTTCTAAGTTAATTTCAATAGCAGATTTGATTTTATCTCTTTCCTGACTATCCTCAGCTTCAACAATAATTACACCGTTTTTTCTATTTTCAATATTTTTTATTTTAAAATTTTTTGGATCTATCTTCTTATTTAATTCCATTCGAGTAGTGTTACATTTTTGCTTTGATTTAGGTTTAATTATTAAAGGCATTTTTTTTTAAATTTTAATTCTGGAACAATATTTTTGTTTGCACTTGCATTTTTTTTTACAATATCAGAGAATAAAACGCTCTGACCTACATTACGTGTTAATTCATTTTCATTAAAGTTTTTTATTTGATTGTAAAGTTCATCACTTTTTAATGAAGAATTATTTATCACTGTGTTCAGTTTTCCATTATCCGTTTTGAACATTTCAGTCATTTTTGAAACTTTTTCAAATTCTTTTTGTTGCTCACTTTTTATACTTTCCAAACGTTCCATATATTTAATTTCAATAGCTTTTAGTAGCTGGATTATTTCATTTTCATTTTTTTTTATTGCACATTCAAAGTCATTTTTATATTCGTTCAAATAATCGTTATTTTTTTTTACCGCACAATCAATATTTTGTAACACCATGTCCACATTATGTATATACAGAATGCAATCTTCACATATAAATTTAATGTTCTGATTACAGTCCAATAAATTACTCGCAGACTGTTCAAGTCCCGAGCATTTCGTAGCTTAATTTCTTATCCAATACATGAAACTTCAAAAAAAAAATTTTCAGCCACATGTTTGCATTCCAGAAACTTCCAAAGTAATTTAATCATTTTTTTTTCTATAAACGCCCTAGGCTCATAACCTGTTAATTCTTATGTCTTTCTTTCTATAAATTATAATATCGATTGCGCTTTCTAATTAAACACATGTTTCTTAAATATATAAAATTTCTATGTAAAAATTTAAAGTAATTAACTATTTCTAATATATTATACAACAATAAGAAAAAATACAGTAATATGAAAAAGTGTTTGGATATAAAATATAAATATCACAAAATAAAAGAAAACAAGTAAATGTAACAGTAAGTCGATGCAACCGACTTATTTAAACCCTACACCTAAAATATTCAAATTAAATTAAAAATCCATAAGTTATTTTAGTTAGGTATTTAATATAAGCTAAAAAAATAAATGCTTTTACAACCTTTGTACAAAAGTTTAGGTTTATATCTTTATTAAATTCGATCTCAAATTTTAGAGACCTCATCAGAACAGGGTAGAACACTCTTATATCAAATTTCAAGTTTGTATAATTATTAATTTGGAAGATATGCTTGTTCGGTCTTGGGAGTTGTATGGGAGGTACCCGAACAACCACTCCAATTCATTTCAAATTTTAGGCAAATCAGGGATTCAGGAAACAGCACCTTCGTACAAAATTTTAAGTTTCAATCTTTATTAATTTCGAAGATATGCTTGTTGGCTTTTGAGAGTTGTGTGGGAGGTGCCCGAACAACTCCTCCAATTCATCTCAAATTTTGGACAAATCAGGGATTCAGAAAACAACAACCTAGTACCAAATTTGAAGTTTCTATATTTATTAATTTTGAATATATGCTTGTTCGGTTTCGGGAGTTGTGTGGGAGGTACCCGAACGGACAGACATCGCTTAATGGACTCAGGAGTTGATCCTGATTTAGAATATACATACTTGTCCATATCTAACTTGCTTCCTTTTTGTGGTTACAAACACCATTCCAAAGTTAATATACCCTATAGTTTAGGTGTAGGGTATAATAACTATAATTAAAAAACAATCCATATAAATAAAAAATATCATAAATAAAAGACAAAATTACTCAAATTAAAAATAGAGCAATTGATTAAAATTATAAATAAAAACGAGAAAGAATACAGTTGCCTTTGTCAACTCTTAGATACCCGTACAGTATTTATTCAAAAGTATTTTCACCTTTCTTTTATATTTATATTATCTATTTCATTTAAAAATTTTTTATAAACCAGATGTATTAAGTGATGTATTTTTTTCTGATTCAATTACTTCCGAATACGAAACATTATAATTGCATCCAGCTAAAGATCGAAAAAGACCAAATATGTTTTCTAAATTATCAGTCTGGAATTTTCCTAACAAGATATATTCTACATTTAATTCCGTTAAGGAAAAATAAACTAAATCTATTAACGTTTTAGTACTAAACACTAAAGCGTTGAAGGTATCTTTGGTAAGACTATTTTTATTATCATAATCATTACTATTCCAGACTGATAACCAGTCACAGAATTCTTTTAGAAAATTTAGACGAAAATCGGTTGTCTTATAGAAAGGTTTACCCCATTCATTCCTATTTTTAAGGCCTTGAAATTCGCCCCTCGTATTGCATATATCCCACCAGTTTCTAATAATTACACAGAAGTCAGCGGCGGCCGCATTTTTTCAGATTTCTTTAAGCAAGCTATAGTTGAGCGGTGGAATATATTATTTACTAGACAAAGGTTTTGCCGTTGAAGCGAAGTAGGACTTAAAAATTTTCTATTTAATTTCTAGGTTTTTTTTCAAATAATTCTTCAAAAGGTTTTCTTCTTTTTCAAATAATGCAGAAAAACGGGCATGTCTAATTTCTTTTGTTTCGAAATCAAAAAACATTAAAATTTGCTGTGGTGCACAAATCCAATTATTTCGAATACTTTTGAAAAGATGAACAGTACCAAACTGCAAATATATTTTATCCTGACCATTGGGGTTTAGAAAATAATTTTGATTATCGATTCTTAAATTATTAAACATATTTTGATTGATTCTATTGTTATCGATTATGATAACTAAAACCCAAAAGCCTTTACTTTGTATGAAGTCGATAACACTTCTTGTAGTATCTGTTAAATACTGACTAATCGGACGGAGTACAGGAAACAATCGCACAATATCTTTAAAATTTCCAAACACAAACTGTACCACGAAAGCCTTGTCTTTGCAGCTTCAGTGGAGTTATTTGAAGCCATTCCCATGATATTATTCGATTTATATTGTAGAGTTGGAGTTATATAAATTTCGTCACTCAAAATAGCTACAAATTTTTCGCGTTTTCTTAAGTATTGAGGAGCTGCAATTAAATAGTTGTCATCGTTTTCGTCATTTTTATAATTAGATGTTATGTGCAATTTTGAAGATCTCCTTCAGAAGTCTCCGTCCGAAGAGGCCGACTGGATGGAAGAGAAAGAAATTTTGAAATAATGGAATAAGTAGATAATGGGACGTATATGTAAAACTGAGCTTGAACTCAAATCTCACTTTTTTAAGTAAAAACTCGGTTTGGCATGCAAAAAACTTGAGTTTGAGCTCATACTTGTATTATTTTCTCAGAGAGTGAGATCTTGCCTAATAATTAAAATTTCTCTTAGCTTAAGTTTAATTTGGTATGCAAAAAAATTAAGGTTTTATTATTTTTTTAGTTTTTGGGTCGAAGTATGAGGTAGATATTTAGTTGCTTGAAATCGAAATGGTAGTGTTTATAATAATTGATTCATCCAAAAAAAACTTACAATGAAAGAAAATTTCATGGATATAATGTAAAAATTTGTATAGATTTAAAAAAGAAAATATAAAATTTTTAGTGGACTCATTTTTGGAAGAAAATGATGAAACCAGAGGCGGTGCACAAACAAATTTTTACAAAATACATACATTTTTAAGAAATATTGGTGATTGAAAAAGTATTATCAAAAATTGTAAGAAAAAGTAGGTAATGGATTAAATGCATATTATAAAACAAAAGTAAACCGATTATTAAATAGAAAAAAAATATGATAGTTTTCATATTTAATAAACATTTTATGATACGAAGAAAAAATGTGCAATATGTTAAAAAAGTATATTCATAATAATATATGCATATAATTTTGCCAAGAGTTTTTGATACCATATGATTTATGGTATGTAATTTTTAGCACACTTCCAAAAAATTTCGAAAAAATGTGCCTATTAGTTTCACTCTGTCCGTCCGTTCTTCCGTTCGTCTGTTTACAAAACTTCTACAACGTTAAAAATAGAGAAAAAATATTTTAACCATGGGTACTTCTTATAAAATTTAATTTTAACTTCTTACCTTAACTTATGTTGTAACGTAGATGTCATACCGTATATTGTAGCGTATCATTTTGTAGCGTATATCTCATGCCCTACTTAACATTTTTTCAATCTGAAAACGCCATTCGACAAGAATTTTTTTATCTTTTTAAAACAATATTAAAATTATACAACTTTTTTAAATTTAGTATTTGAATTTACCGTTGTGAAAACTAAATTTTGCATGATATTTCTCTTTTCATAACTCCAGACGCTTTTAGATAGGAACTTAAAATTTTGAGACAAGAAAGAACTTTTAGAATTAGTATAAATTTCCTCAGGAATTTTTTTTTGTACCACTCCTTGTTTAAAGGCTAGTACGGCTCAAAAATTGAAAATTTGCTATTTGTAGACGCCTGTAACTTAGGCACCTGTACAAATTTTTCTTCGGCAAGACATAAAAATGAAAGCTTCAATAATATATTTTTACGTATGTTAATGGTTTTTTTTAGTTATGTAGGGTTCCGGACTTACAGCTTCTGAAAATTGAAAAAAAGTCCTATTTTCACATTTTTTCTTATATGAAATTTTTAAATTTTGGTGCAAGTCACAATTCTAAACAGTTTGTATTATCTTTTGGAAATGTGCACTTTTAAAAACTGGCTTAAATTCTGGCTTTTTTTTTTATTTTTTTTACTCAAAAATTGTAATACTATAATAAATTAATAGTAAAAACAGAAAACATTTAAAATTAATTTTGTAAAAATATATATTCCAGTTGAACAAAACATATTTTTAGCACTAATTCAAAAAAATTTTGAAAAATTTGCCTTTTAGTTTCACTCTGTCCGTCTGTCTGTCAGGGTGTTTACAAAACTTCTACGCCCTTGTAAATAGACAAATGAAATTTTAACTACGAATTTTACTTTTGTAAGTGTAGTTACGATAGTGTTCGTTGACAACTAAATTCTAATATTACATTTGAAATCCATATATGTATAATATATAAATTTGGACAGTTTTCGTTAAAATGGTTGTTGTCGAAAACAATTATTAAATAAAGGTTTTTTTACTTATTATTCTGTGCTGTTTGATTTTCTATTTAAAAAGAGGTGGAATATTTTCTGTATACAATAATTTTTTTTAAAGTGACATTGTAAGTTTTCAAATATTATTTGGGATAAGTATATAAAAATTCCATTTATTTTACGTAATATTATATAATTTAATTAAAGTAAATTAATTTACAATAAAGAAAATTTTGTAATTTGAAAATGAATCGTGGCTATTTAGTGGTCAATGCTATAAGACAGAAACAAAAAGGTAAATTTTTTTCATCACGAATTATATTTTTTAACAGCATGGTTTTTCTAATAGTGTCAATAGGCAAAAGGAAATTAAATTTTCAAAATTTTTTAATCGAAAATGAAATGAATGGTAGTACTTTGGAATCTTTTAGACTAGATAATAAAATTGGTGATCAAGTTCAAATATCCAATCCATATACCTCATTTTCCAATGAATGTAAAGAAAGCATAGGTATAGCCTATAATTTTAAATTTTCTTTTAATTTCAATTAGTTTTATTAATTTTTATTAATATTTATGTGCCATAGAAACAATAAATATACCTATAAAAGAAAAACCAAATACTAAATGTGACCAGCCATCCTAGATTCTACCTAATTTTATACTTAAAAAACGACATAATATTAAAAAAATTGTTATTTATAAGTAGGTATATTATATTTAATATTATTTAATCCATCTAATATTAATGCAATATCAGTAGTATAAATATGGGGGTTCTGCGTAAGTCAGATGATGTAGTAAAATTTTTGACAGCTCTGAACTATGAGGCGTATTACGGAATAGAATTGTTGGAGTGGTATTATGAAATTGGGATGACGATTGAGTGTGATGGTTGAGATATGGGTGTGAGTCGGTTCTGAGGGTGAGTTGGGGGTATTGGGTCGTGGTTTGTTTGGGAGTGACAGGAGATTTGTTGGGAGTAGCAGGGCTGCTGGTTGCTGATGTGTGGTTGTTTTGTGTTGGTACTGGGGGTATGTCTGGCTCATGGCCGTCCGTCTAATATTATATCCCCAATATGTATAGCTGTGATGGTAATGAAAATGAAATTATGAATCAAAGAAACACAAAAATCAAATATGCATAAAATACACGTGCATAACTAGGAAGACATGTGGGCTCGAAACCTCATAGCTTTATTGATAGCAGGTATCCGAGCAGGCGCCCCGTACTAAGTTACTGAAAACAAGTACAAAGTTGTAGAAGACCGAAAAATTTGTTTGTTTGATAGGCCTATAGTTGTGAGAGATTAAAAAAAAATTTGAAAGTAATTATGTGATAAAGAAAATAAAGAATATGGTAATAATTTTATTAAAATGTGAATGAAAAAATATTTAGTGATAAAAAATAATGTTTGCGGTTTTTTGTTTTAAATTTAGAAAAAGAATTTCTTATCTGTATTAATAATATATAATATGCTCATTGCTCAACAAATTTTTAAAGTTGTAAAATAAAAATCTGAAATGACGACAGGGGATTCCTATTGTTAATTTAAAAAGAAATAAAAACCAAATATATTAGTATTGCAAAGTTTTTTTATTTATTTTTTAACGTTTTCCGAAATTTATAATTATTTTCTTTAAATTTTTTAACAATTTTAGCTAATCTTAATAGACATCTCTTAGCAAATTTTATAGAATCAGAGTAAATAAATCTGTCCATTTATCATCTTGATCTTCTTTGAGTGAATTAAATTGAATTAATGTTGACTCAGCATAATTCCTCAGAAATTTGATATGATATTGCATTTCTCGTCTATATTTCTTTTTGAAGTGTTTTTTATTTTCTAGAAAAAATTTATTAAAGTTAAAAATTGTTCTTGCGAACTCCATTGTTTGGTTAAAACTAATTAAACAGCTAATTTAGAAATAAAATATGAAAATAGCAACAGTTAACTAAATCTTCTGTGGGTAAGAGTGTTAGGGTGTAGATAAAAATCTATTATACGACACTTGGTAAGTTTATGAATCTATTATGTTAAAGTTCGATTCCACAGAAGATTTTTTATTTTTTTTTCTAAAGAATTTAGCCAATCGAAAACATTCATGGATTCATCATCATCATATAACATCAAACATTTGTACATCAAACATTTAAAACATAATTTGGGCCTTATCCTCAAGTAGCAGTATGTTTGAATTGTGGTGAAAGAAATGTAACAAAAGTTGAATATGAAAATCCTAACAAAACTCATATTGCTATTAATGTGTTTGATAGGATTATGGTGTTGTTGTTGTATTCCATGTTGTGTTGGTAACATGAAAAATATAAATCATTATTGTTCAAAATGTAACAATTTTTTGGCTGTTTATAATAAATAAATCATTTAAATTAACAGTTCTTTTTTTTTCTAATCATTTTACATCTAAAATTCTATAAAAGGCTAATCTCAACATAAAATATGACATAATTCGATTTAACTATTAAGAAGAGACACCATAATGTTTTGGGTTGATAATATTTTACATGGGTATAAATATTGTATTTGTGGACGGAAATGGGCTTCAATTAAAATAATTAATTGGAGAATATTTCACGATTTTTTGGAGGTATATATAACTCCAGAAGGTTGTGAAAAAATTTGTTTATTTAAAATTAGAAATGGTGAATCATTTACTAACCAATTCGATTTATCTCCCTTGGATTGGTAACATCTAAAAAGAGAATTATATGGTGGTGATATATCCATTATTGGTAAAATAAGAGGTTTAACAAATAAAAAAAAGCAAGCGCCTAATCATTTTAATGCAGATTGCCCATTTTCTGAAGAAGATGATTGGGAGATGATTGAGAAAAATATTTCAAATGTTCTGTCAGCTGGTAAGAATAAAGGAGTTACTGAACATATTGATTCATTACCACTGACAAGAAATGAATATGAAGAAAATCAGAATGAATTAAAAAAGTCGATGATAAGGAAACGAATTGACGAAGGAATTATATTTATAGCATCAATAGAAAATACATATAATGAAAAAAATAAAAAATTAAAAATTGGTGACATGTTAACTAATTTTAGAAAATTACTTGAAAGTTTAAAAGAGGAATATTTAGATTATATGGAAGCTTATTCAGATGGAAGAGATAGATTTTTTATCTCTCTTTATGTATGTGTGTTCTATTATAAGTCAAGTAAAGTTTGTATATAATAAAGAACTTTCTAGAAAATAAAAGTGTAAGATATATATATATTTATTATTAGTTTCTAATAACACATTACTGCGTGAACCTCAAATGAAGATAAATCAAAGTTTTTTGTGAAAATGAAATCATTTTTAATTTTAATATTTTGCTTGTTTACTATTCAAGCAAATTCAGCTGCAACTTCTAATATTAGATTTAATGAATCAGCTTTTGGTAGGACATATTTTAACATATTACTTCCAAATAATGAGACGGTTAAAGTAAATTTATCAGTTCAGTTTTTAAAACATGTAATTTCCTCAGAAACAAATACTAGTGAAATTACAACAACAACTACAATACAACCATTAACTACTTTGCAAGCAGTTGATCAATTTTTATCAGATAAAGCTGATTCAGTACCACAATATGCATCTATAGATGATGCTATTAAAGCTTTTAGAAATGAATTAGTTTTAAAAGAGCGGAATATTGGTGGAATAATAAATAGTGAGCATATATTTTATAGGCATTTTGTATTGAATTTTGGTGAGAATCAAAAATTCACTGTGAGATGTGAATATGAAAGCATTTTTATTAAAAAGTATCTCAAAATTCAGTGTCATGAATATCGAGAAATATTAGCTGAAAGAATTACAGGTGATGGAGAAGTAGAAAAAATTATAATGGTAATTACAGAATATAAATCTGATTTCACTGTAATTGATTTACGAACAATCAAACAGGATCCATCATATCAAATGGAAATTCATTAAAAAATTAAAAAAAAAAAAATGTAATTAAAATAATATGAAATAAAAAAAATTTTTTCTCTATATTAAATTAGTTTTCTTAATCCATGAATTGTGAGCGGATGAGAATCCAAGCCATTTTACAAAAACCTTATTATCTTTACTTTTAATAACTTTTTCAACTAAATAAATATTATTATGTTTAGATTTAAGCAACTCATGCTCATAGAAGTCTCCTTGTATGGGTTGACCTTGATAATCTTCCAGTAAATATGTGACAGGGTTAGTGATTTGAACTTTTCTTATCTTAAATAATTCAGTTGTCCAATTTGGGGTGTAGCCTTTTTCAAAAACATGTTTATACTTTATTATTCGAACTGAATCATTAATTTTATATTTTCCGAGTAAAGCTATTTTTATATGATTATATACAGTTTTAAGTAAATTTTCAGCATTATCTTTATTGACATCAGATGGTCGTTTCTGAATTGTTCGATGTTTAGTGTTGTTATATTGTTTAACTTGTTCTGTAATTAGATTAATCCATTTATAATTTCCATTAAACTAAATTCTTTCCACAACTTTTTTTTTAAATTTCGATTAAAACGTTCTGTAATAGAGGCTTTTAATATGCTAAATGTTGAATAATGGTTTATATGATATTTATCCATTCAATTTTTGAATATTTTATTAAAAAATTCTTTATCATCATCGGTTTGTAAGTTTTGTGGATATCTTTTAGAATTTACAAAAATATTTTGCATTGCTTGTGTGACGTTCTCTGAAGTTTTTGTTTTTATAGGGACTGCCCATGCATACTTAGAAAAGGTGTCAATTACAGTTAATAAAAATTTAAAACCTTTGTTTTCTTTAGCATATGAACCCATTTCTACTAAATCAGCTTACCATAGATCATCAAATCCTTTAATTATAACTCTACGACGTTTAAAATTTCTCCGTGCAGGGTTATGCACCTCTTCAACAACCTCTCTTTTACTCATTTTTAAATAAAATGTATGTAATTATTATATAACTAATTAGAAAATCTTTCACTGAAAATGCTTTTCCGATGATTACTATCTAGAATCTTGGAAATAATATCATGAGTATTTTGAATTCTTTGATTAAATCTGCCGCGATCTAGTGCTATAATTTCCCAATATTTGTGTTGAGCTAACTTATATGCTGTATTCCATTTGTATAATATATGTATTTGAGGTTTTAATATAAATTTGACTCTCTTTTTTACTTTTTTTCCATCATCATAATCCTCTTCCTCATGGATCTCTTCAAATGAATCTGAAATATCGTCAGAAGCAACTGAAATATCATCTTCCTTTTCGTCACTCTCATCAGATGAAGCATCAAGCCAATCGAAAAAATCTACAACTTCATCCTTACTCATCTTGCAAATTACTAATTAAAATATACCTCTCTTTTACTCATTTATAAATAAAATAAATAAAGCAAACAATAAATTTTCAAATTGTAAAATTCAAATTCTTTATTCTATATATAGTAGTTTACAAGTATGTATATTTTTATTATAACCTATTTTCTATTCTTTTATATAATTCCATTAGTTTAGTACAGTGTAACATACATTGTTCTGCTGAATGACTCGGGCAAGTATCTGGAAAATTTTCAATATTGTCTGTTGTATAGGGGCATATATTATATTCCAATGAAATCCATTCTCCTTAGTTTCAATTTGTAGAGAATTTTTAAATAACTTTAAAAATTTGAAATGATCTTTTAACTGTTCATAATGTTCCTCCAATAAAATATCTTCATATTTATTTAAAAAAATATTTAAAGAATATCCTATTTGATGTATATCCATTTTGGAAGTTAAATGAAAACTAATCACAATTAATTCATTGAATTATTAATTAAATCTAACGCTGATTGAGCTTTAGCTTCATTGTGATGATTATTGTTACCAGCTGATTGTGAACTAATTAAAAGTCTTAATCTGTCAACTAACTCATTAGGATCATCCCAATAAACAAACTGATTTGATTGATTTGTATAATTTAAATATGTTTCTGGCATAGGAGATTTATGTAAAAACGTTTTAAAAAATTTTTTTTTGAATAACCTGAACCAGATTTGTTATACCTAGTGTTGTAATCATGATCATAATATTTTCTTAATATGTTCTTGTATTTATAACCTTTATTTCCTTTTATTTGTCCTAAACTATCATAATTTCTTCTATGTGCATTCATTTTGCTAAGTATTTGATAATATATACTTAAATCACTTTCAGTATAGTTTAAAGCTTTTTTTTTAAATATTAATTCATATAGGCCATCAGTTCCCTTAAATTCTTCATCATCAATCACTATATTTTTAGTATTTTCATCTATTTCAAAATTAGCATTACCAAGTTTTCGAATATTTAATGATTTATCAAAACGTGGTCCATATGTTCTATTAAGTTCTGATTTAGTGAGAGCAGGAAATTGTGAAATTGATGATTCATCACTATTACAGAATTTTAAAGTATTTGGCGTTGAAGTTTTTGAAATTGATGATTCATCATTATAGAATTTTAAAGTATTTGGCGTTGAAGTTTTAAATTCATTGTATGTACTAGCCTTGTTGCTAGGTGTTTTAACTTCCGATGTAAATGACGGCATTAATTTAAATCTGTTATCATCATCCGCAGCCCATTTAATTTCCGGTTTGATAACATTATCTGAAAATTGTTGTTGTTTGACAACATTTGTTAATTCTTTCAATGGTTTTATAATTGGAGTAAAAGCTTCTTCTCGATTACGGTCTTCCGATAACTTTTGAACTTTTAAAGATTGAAATTTGCTTTTTAAATTTTTACGAGTTTTAATTAAATCTTTCATGAGTTGTTCATCAATTTTTTAAATGAGGATTAGTTCAAGTATTAACTGTAAATTATCGACTGAAATGTTCTCCTGATAACTGATAATCGCAAACTGCTAACTGGTAACTTCCATCTGCTAATAGCCAACAGCTAACTGCTAAATAACACCGTTCAGTTAGGAAATGTTGAAGGATTCGTTCAGTTAATAACTCTCTACTATGGCAGATCTCTTGTTAACTAAAATTTAGCAAATGCATCAACATTTTTTCTATAATGGCCATTATTTAAACTGTCATCTTTATTGATTAATAGAAAACCCTAATTATCATTCCAGCAACATGCACTCAATTTTTTAAAATCAATGTATGACATATCAGAATTGACATGATCATTATATATATGTTTTAAATTTAAATCATCTTGCTTGAATATAATCAAAAAATTAGCATTATCTCTAACTAAGTGCTTTGGAATTCTTGTATAAGACTGACATAAATAAAAACTATCTACTTCTTGATGACGTCCCATACAAAAATAGGCTCTTATGCTATCCTGCTTATCACAAGCTACATCATCAAAAATAAATATTGAGTTTGGTTGCGAGGCCGAAGGTTCAATTACATCAACGTTATTTGAAAATTCGTTATATCCCATTCCTTTGATTAGTTTTATTAATTTTTTTAAATATTCATATTTAGGTTGATGTAATGATTTCGAGTAAATGTATATGTTTTGAAATTTAAGCCCTTTAGGATCTTAAAGCATACTTATCATAACATTAGTTTTACCACAATTTGAAGGCCCAACTATTAATCCTCTTATACTATCTGGAAAGCGTTCACCATGTTTTTTAATTTTGTTTTTTGAAGTTTGATCGAAATTTTTAATTTTAACTGCATTATCTACTTTTATAAATTTCATTTAAAAAAAGGTAATTAGTGTTTGAGTGACTTTCTTAAACTAAACAGTATATTATGCCTCTTCGAAATAAATATTCAAACAGTAATAAAAAAACTGTCAATGGAAAAGGTGTTGTTAATTCTTTAATTAATAAACTGTCATTTGAAGCACATTTACCCAGTTATAATTATTGTGGACTTCGAACAAACTTATCAAAACGATTAGCTCGTGGTGATAAAGGAATTAATGGTTTAGATGAAGCTTTTCGCGAGCATGATATAGCTTATTCTCAAAATATAGATCAAAGTCAACGTCATATAGCTGATAAAATAAAATATGATCAAACATTTCTCCTATGTAGTTTTTTATTAATTCTTTGTGAAAGAAAATTTGGTTATTCAAATGTTTTGGTTGAAACAAATGTTTGTGTTGCTGCATCATTTCCGTTAACTAGATCTTGAACATTTGATAAAATTTTGTTATCTAAATCATAATTTCCTTCAGAAGTTAATTTGAAACCTATACCTAGAGGACCTTGAGTATGTAGTTTTCTAGAAGAAGAAGAAGCTGTACTACGTCCAAACTTATCAAGTGGCATTATGATTTTTACTGATTGATAATTTAAAATATTATTGAATTACATTTGCTTCTCTCAATTCTTCAATTATATACAATTTCATTGTGATGATTATTGTTACCAGCTGATTGTGAACTAATTAAAAGTCTTAATCTGTCAACTAACTCATTAGGATCATCCCAATAAACAAACTGATTTGATTGATTTGTATAATTTAAATATGTTTCTGGCATAGGAGATTTATGTAAAAACGTTTTAAAAAATTTTTTTTTGAATAACCTGAACCAGATTAGTTATACCTAGTGTTGTAATCATGTTCATAATATTTTCTTAATATGTTCTTGTATTTATAACCTTTCTTTCCTTTTATTTGTCCTAAACTATCATAATTTCTTCTATGTGCATTCGTTTTGCTAAGTATTTGATAATATATACTTAAATCACTTTCAGTATAGTTTAAAGCTTTTTTTTTTTAATATTAATTCATATAGGCCATCAGTTCCCTTAAATTCTTCATCATCAATCACTATATTTTTAGTATTTTCATCTATTTCAAAATTAGCATTACCAAGTTTTCGAATATTTAATGATTTATCAAAACGTGGTCCATATGATCTATTAAGTTCTGATTTAGTGAGAGCAGGAAATTTTGAAATTGGTGATTCATCACTATTACAGAATTTTAAAGTATTTGGCGTTGAAGTTTTTGAAATTGATGATTCATCATTATAGAATTTTAAAGTATTTGGCGTTGAAGTTTTAAATTCATTGTATGTACTAGCCTTGTTGCTAGGTGTTTTAACTTCCGATGTAAATGACGGCATTAATTTAAACCTGTTATCATCATCCGCAGCCCATTTAATTTCCGGTTTGATAACATTATCTGAAAATTGTTGTTGTTTGACAACATTTGTTAATTCTTTCAATGGTTTTATAATTGGAGTAAAAGCTTCTTCTCGATTACGGTCTTCCGATAACTTTTGAACTTTTAAAGATTGAAATTTGCTTTTTAAATTTTTACGAGTTTTAATTAAATCTTTCATGAGTTGTTCATCAATTTTTTAAATGAGGATTAGTTCAAGTATTAACTGTAAATTATCGACTGAAATGTTCTCCTGCTAACTGCTAACTGATAATCGCAAACTGCTAACTGGTAACTGCCATCTGCTAATAGCCAACAGCTAACTGCAAATTGCTAACTGCTAAATAACACCGTTCAGTTAGTAAATGTTGAAGGATTCGTTCAGCTAATAACTGCCTACTATGGCAGATCTTTTGTTAACTAAAATTTAGCAAATGCATCAACATTTTTTCTATAATGGCCATTATTTAAACTGTCATCTTTATTGATTAATAGAAAACCATAATTATCATTCCAGCAACATGCACTCAATTTTTTAAAATCAATGTATGACATATCAGAATTGACATGAACATTATATATATGTTTTAAATTTAAATCATCTTGCTTGAATATAATCAAAAAATTAGCATTATCTCTAACTAAGTGCTTTGGAATTCTTGTATAAGACTGACATAAATAAAAACTATCTACTTCTTGACGACGTCCCATACAAAAATAGGCTCTTATGCTATCCTGCTTATCATAAACTACATCATCAAAAATAAATATTGAGTTTGGTTGCGAGGCCGAAGGTTCAATTACATCAACGTTATTTGAAAATTCGTTATATCCCATTCCTTTGATTGGTTTTATTAATTTTTTTAAATATTCATATTTAGGTGGATGTAATGATTTCGGGTAAATGTATATGTTTTGAAATTTAAGCCCTTTAGGATCTAAAAGCATACTTATCATAACATTAGTTTTACCACAATTTGAAGGCCCAACTATTAATCCTCTTATACTATCTGGAAAGCGTTCACCATGTTTTTTAATTTTCTTTTTTGAAGTTTGATCGAAATTTTTAATTTTAACTGCATTATCTACTTTTATAAATTTCATTTAAAAAAAGGTAATTAGTGTTTGAGTGACTTTCTTAAACTAAACAGTTTATTATGCCTCTTCGAAATAAATATTCAAACAGTAATAAAAAAACTGTCAATGGAAAAGGTGTTGTTAATTCTTTAATTAATAAACTGCCATTTGAAGCACATTTACCCGGTTATAATTATTGTGGACCTCGAACAAACTTATCAAAACGATTAGCTCGTGGTGATAAAGGAATTAATGGTTTAGATGAAGCTTGTCGCGAGCATGATATAGCTTATTCTCAAAATATTGATCAAAGTCAACGTCATATAGCTGATAAAATACTAGCAGAGAAAGCTTGACAAAGGGTTAAAGCTAAAGACTCAAGTTTTGGTGAACGGTTAAATTCATATCTAGTTATAAACACAATGAAAGCGAAAGTTAAACTAGGTATGAGTTTAAAATGTCATAAAAGAAGCTAGAACAGCAGTTAAAACTATAAAAAAACCTATGAATGAAAAAAATACTATAAGAATAGCTTTGCAAGCAGCTCGAAAATTTTCTAGGGGGCAGAAAAAAATAATCGATATTCCTAGAATAATTCCAGTACCAAAAATTGGTGGAGTTCTACCTTAAATTCCAATTTTTGCGGGTCTTTCAGCTATTGGAGCATTATGAGGTGGTGCTGCTGGGATAGCTAAGGCTGTAAGCGATGCTAAAAATGCACACAAACAGTTACATGAAAGTGAGCGTCATAATAAAATGATGGAAACTATTGCATTGAAAAGAGGAAAAGGATTACACTTAAAACCGTATAAGAAAGGATTAGGTGTTTATTTAAATCCAAAAAACCATTAAATGAGATACCCAAAAGAGCACTTACTAATTATGATTTAGAAGAATTTGGATAATGCACCAACACGCAAACCTTTGAAATACGAATGTGGTATAATAAATTTACATAATTCCATTGGAAATGGAACGCATTGGGTAGCTTATTGCAAAAATCCTCAAATCATACAATATTTTGACAGCTTTGGAAATTTGCAACCTCCATTAGAAGTAACTAAATATTTAGGAGATAAGCTTGTATATAACTACAATAAATACCAAAACTTTAATTCATATAATTGGGGTCATTTATGTTTAGAATTTTTATTTCATATTGTTAACAAAAAAAAAATTATCAGTAAATAAAAACATAACATATTAACAAAAATATTGCTCTTTTTATCATTAGTCTAGGTATGTAAATAGATAATATATAGTAATGGGTATGTAAATAGTAAATACATAACTGCAATAAAAAACAAACTGGTAATTACTATATTAAATAATAATTGAATAATTATTGGTGGTGTAAGCTGACCCAAGACGTTGACCATGGTGACTCGGTGGTGATTGAACTCCCAAATTTCAGATAAGTATAAATTTAAATATTTTGTTGATGTATTTCTTTGTGTTTCTTTATTTTTAATTGTAGGTGGATTTATCATGTGATATTGAAGACGGAACATTCTCCCCCCCTTGATATTACGCAGGAATATCTGAAATCAATTCAGGTTTCCCTTTAAACTAAAAAAACAAAATTTTAATAAAATTATATACAACTTTTTATATGATAAACAAAATAAACTTATTCTGCCATTTGGTTTTTAGGTTGTGTTGAAATTGTTATCATCTTTGCAACGAAAACATCTATACCATCTATAAACATCTATCGTTGACACCGAAGATAGAGGATATAGTGCCTCTTACTCACTATCTGGAACTGCCCATTCAAATAACTAGTAACATATTGGTGAGAAATTGTTAATATGATATTATTTTTTTTTTAAAGTGTGTTACGAATTTAGAATTGCGTATATGAATTGTATATAGGAAAAAAAACGAATTTGATAGTTTTATAAATGTATGTGATTTAATTGTATGTGATTTTGTATGTTTGATTATATGGATGATTTAGTTTGATTTTGATTTAGAATCGGTTTGATCGGTTTTGCGAATTATGATCAGTTTGGTCAAGCGGTTGGTTTCCGATTGGAAGAACACATAATTTGGAAATGAGTCATTTGAAGATTGAATTTTTTGTGCGAATGGTCACTACTCGTACTAATCCATCAGAGCCAGAATGAGTATCTATAACTCTAGCGAGAAGCCATTTATTCGGTGGAAGATTTTCGTCCTTTATTATGACTAAATGTATGACTTATTATGTATGATATTATTTAACACTCTTTTTAAGTGATGTTTAGTTGAACGAACTCCAGCTTCCCATAGAACGCCAAAGTGTGGTGAACCAGGGGGATTGAAGTGAAAAATAACTCCGACATTTTCCATGAATTCAGCAACTTCCATTTTTATATCTCCTACCATAAAATGTGTTTGATTTTTTAATATTTTATGCACGCCTATAAAATTAGTACCGCAATCGCAATATAGATCGGTACAGAATCCACGACGAGAACAAAATCTTCGATAAGTAGCTATAAATTCTTCTGCTGACATATTTATTACTAATTTTAGGTGAATATCTTTGACTTATACCGTTTAGCACCTCTTCCTTTGTGGTCCACCATGTAGACACTCTTTATGAATCTTTTCAATTAATAATTTTGTGAAGATATCTTTGTCGCATAAAATTATTGGATGTTTTTCTGAATAAGGAAGTACTGAAAACTTAAGATGACCCCCCCACTCGTAAAATACCTTCTTGATCTAAAAGCGGATTTAATTTTATTAAAGTACCCTTTTTTAAACTATCATTTCGTTTGCACATAGCTATCTCTCTTGCAAATGTCCTTTGTTGGGCCCGCTTTATTAAATGTTTGTACGCCTGTTTAATCTCATTTAATTTTAAATAGTTGGTTTCTCTCCTATCTTTCTCCTTGAGTTTATAATTTGCGATGAATCGATGACAGTATGCGAGCACGCGAATTAATCTTGTATATGACGAAAATTGGTTCTCGATTATATCGTTATTCAATATTGGTAATGCAAGGTTTACCTGAAGCTTTCTTTGTTCAAGGCTGGTATGGGTTTCCCTCCTATTTAGCCAATGTATGTATGATTTCATTAGCCAGTCTGGACCATGCCACCATAATGGTTTTCAAGTTGAGATGGACATAAACCTCTTGACGCGACGTCTGCGGGATTTTGTTTTGTCGGTACATGATTCCAAATATTTTAACCAACCAGCTCGTAAATGTGTGAAACCCTGTTGGCGACGAACGTTGTCCGTTTTGTTGGATGATTTTCAAGTTATGCGAGTACAATTTCGGAATTTCTCCATCCATATAATTTTATCGGTTGTGATATTCGTAGAGCCTATAGAGTATACTTTAAGAGTTTGGCTCCTAACACGGTAGTGCATAAATCAAGTCGCGGCAACGATATGGTCTTTATTGGTGCAACCTTTGTCTTGGAAATGATAATCAATGTTGATCTTGTGCCATTAGATTCTATCGTACTGATATACACGACAGCTGCGTAACCCTTTGTAGAAGCGTCTGAAAAGACATGTAATTCAATAGCTGTATCTTTTTCTGAATATCCGATCCATCTTTTAATGAAAATTCTCTTAATTTTCTCTAAATTTTGAAAGTATTTAATCCATTCTCTTCTTAAATCAGCTGTTACTTCATCATCCCATTGTAACCCCGATAGCCATAACCTTTGCATGATAATTTTAGCCGATATGATAATTGGAGCTAACCATCCCATAGGATCAAATAACTTTGCGATTTCTGATAATATGCTTCTTTTAGTCCAGATCACAGGAGCTTCCTCAAGGTTGATGGAATATCATTATTTTGATCTGGAAGTAATTTTTTGCAATATTCTAGTGGCAATGTGTGCAATAATTTGTTACTATTAGACATCCATTTTCGTAGTGAAAATCCTGCCGATCTTGCGGCGCTCATGATCTGTTGTTTAGCCTGTAATGCTGTTTTAACGTCATCCGCTCCCGACAACAGATCATCGACGTAAAAGTCATTGTTTATGATTCTGCATCCTACAGGAAAATTATCCATTTCATCATGTGCCAGGTTTTTTTAGAGTTTTCACTGTTAAGTATGGTGCACATTTTGTGCCAAACGTGACTGTCAATAATTTGTAATCTTGAATTGGAAGGGATGGATCTTCCCTCCACACTATTCTCTGCTACTCTGTGTGCACATTTTTTATCCATATTTGACGATACATCTTTTCGATGTCGGTCGTGAAAGCAACTCGATGTTTTCGCCTTCTGATCAATATCGTCAACAACTCATCTTGAATCGTTGGTCCTTTTAACAACATGTCATTTAAGGACTTGCCACTTTTTGTCGCTCTAGAAGCATCGAATGCTACTCGAAGTTTTGTTGTGGTACTCGTCTCTTTAATAACCCCGTGATGAGCCAGGTAGCTGGTTTTATACGACAAGATGTCTGGCCCACTGTTTTGAAAGAGTTCTTCTGAATCAACTAGACTCATGTGACCCAATGTTTTGTACTCATTGATACATTTAATATATTCTGTTTTCAATTCTACATTATTTTTCAATTCTACAAACGCTTTTCTAATTGGTATAGCCTTTGTAGCGCTATGTTTCTAGATGGACTTAAAAAGTTACTATGTGTCGTTGTTCTAAATGGTAGCTCAACTTCATAAGTACCATCTGCACGTCTCGTAAATTTAAGGATAAATAAAAATTCCTTATGGTCACATTTTCTGGTGCGGATTCATGATTCTTGCCTGACAAAATGCAACCAAATATGGTTTGCTGTGCGATCGGCATACCTGGTTTCCCCTTCATTAAACCTTCTAACAAAATTTGACTGAACACGTCAGCACCCAAAAGTACATCGATCTGACCGGGTTCGTAAAACTTCGGATCAG